>JANJGK010006717.1:5000-30000 GCA_039081455.1 Macrobrachium rosenbergii
ATATATATATATATATATATATATATATATATATATATATATATATATATATATATATATATATATAAGTGATTTCAGTAAGAAATTATCATAATTGTAAGCGATAACCTGATTGTTTAGTTTGGTTTTCAGAGGGTATTGTTGATATACCAACATAAGAGATGAAAGGCGTATTTACTATTCTTTCAGAATTTCCAGAGAGAGAGAGGAGAGAGAGAGAGAGAGACAGAGAGACAGAGACTAAAGTAGACAGAGAGAGAGAGAGAGACAGAGAGAGAGAGAGAGAGAGAGAGAGAGAGAGACTGAGGTGGACAGAGAGAGAGAGAGAAAAATACTGAGGTAGACAGAGAGAGAGAGAGAGAGAGAGAGAGAGAGAGAGAGAGAGAGAGAGAGAGAGAGAGAGAGAACAAAAATAAAGCAAGTGAGATAAAAGCGTAAACTTCTCTCGAAAGAAATAACGAAATATACATTATTTTTCCATTAATAAAAAAATGAAAATGACACCTTCATAATACTGACCAGTGAGACATAAGAGATAATCAGACTGATTTCACCAATTCTTATACATATACAACATTGATGAAAATATCTCCACGAGATCCTTTATACAGTGTTAGGTGATATTCTAGAAAAAAAAAAAGATCGGGGAATTGAATCTTCGAGATCCACATTAGTTGATTAATATTCCACTTTCGTTAATTACTGTCGTTACTCGATATCTGAAAGGCTCTTCACATTAATGGCGGGATCACGTTGACATCGGCGGTCCTTTAATAAACGTTCAGGCAGCGAAGTTACCGTGGTTATATTTTTTGCTTATATATATATATATATATATATATATATATATATATATATATATATATATATATATATATATATATATATATATATATATATATATATTATACAGTGTATTATATAACAGTGCAACGTCCCCTTAATCCAGAGGCTAGCTTATGAATCGTGTCTCGGTAAGGCTTTAGAAGTAAATCTGGTAACCTGAAATAAAACATTGCACAGAGATAATCCATTGCATTGTTGAGACCACGTGAGAACAAAGTGGCATCCGCTAAGCATTGCTGTGGGAAATGGCTGTAACGACTACGGTACATCATTCATCCCGGTATAATGGACCGTTACCGAAGGGTACAGGTACCGTCCACTCAGCGAGACACAACAGAAGCATCTATATACAACGTTGCATTGCTAATAGGGATTGCTCTTTCGTCAGGGATTCCTGTGCCATGTTGGACGAAAAAGAATATAATCCCAAAACAGTCATACATCCATTTTTAGTTTTCTGTAAGAGAAAACTATTGTGCCGGCTTCGTCTGTCCGTCCGCGCTTTTTATGTCCGCCCTTACATCTTAAAAACTACTGAGGCTAGAGGGCTGAAAATTGGTACGCTGGTCCTCAACCCACAAATCACCAAACATACCAAATTGCAGCCCTCTAGCCTCAGTAGTTTTTATTTTATTTAAGGTTAAGTTTAGCCATAATCGTGCTTCTGGCGACGATATAGGATAGGCCACCACCGACCCGTGGTTAGTTTCATGGGCCGGGCCTCATACAGCATTATACCGAGACCATCGAAAGATAGATCTATTTTCGGTGGCATTGAGTATACGATGTACAGAAAACTCGACTGCGCCGAAGAAACTTCAGCGCATTTTTTACTTGTTTTTATTTCATCGTTCATGATCGATTAGGGCTGTTCGCTCTTGAAGCAGCTACCCAAAGGTTAGCCAAAGCAATTTAGGAAAAATCCTACATTAGCAGGCTCTTAGATGGTTTCTCTCTCTCTCTCTCTCTCTCTCTCTCTCTCTCTCTCTCTCTCTCTCTCTCTCTCTCTCTCTCTCTCTCTACTGACCTCACTTAGCTAAGATTTACAAAAAAAAAACAAAGTTTTCTTCCATTCTCACTAGCTTCAGTGACAATGTGACTCCCTTGTACAAATCCGCGTAACCGATGTAACATTACTCTGTACCGTAACAGTTACAGCAGAACGCTCATTGCAGACGAAGGGACCAAAGATTAATCACAGCACCCCATTAGGGAGGCGCATGATTTATGCAGCGGAATACGATTCCGACGGCAGTAACCGCAAACCGCGCTGCCTCCAGCAATGTCTGCGTTATGACTCGTGGGTATGCATTATTCATGGACAGAATAACCTACCCATTATGACTCTAAAGACTCTAGTGAACTGTATTTCCAAACCGTGATAATCCACGTTGGTTTATGGGCATTAAGTCAAGGATAGGGGCTTCAGGGATTTATTTATACCATAATAGAGGTTCTTGAAGATGACATCAAAGGTTGCCTAGAAATTCATAGTTATTATAGTACAATGATGCTACGACTTTTCATTCAAATTACTCAGGCAATTTTTTTTTTTTTTTACATATTACCTCTTGACCTTCTCAGACCAGCTCTAGACTTCAGGGAAAAAAATATGATGAAAAAAACAATATTTTACAAAAAATTATTTCCTATGCAAAATTGAGGAGAAAAGAAGTGAAAGACAACCATTGATTTTCTTTTTTTTTTTGTTATAGTTTATCCACATTCTCAAGTGGATAGGAACTCCAATATAGCTTTAAATAGCTGAAGGAAACGGCCGTCCTTTTCTGCTATAAAACCTGAGAAAGCATAAAAATTATATTTACTTTTTTAGTAAATATACCAAATCATATCCCTAAATAAATATAAATAAAAATTCTCTATGTAAAGTTCAGTTTTAATGCTAACTTATCAAACTGCTCTATTGAACTAATTAAGTTGGAAATCTTGATAATAAAAGGTTAAGATGCTTATCAAAGCTACGGCAACTCAGACATTAAAAACAACTAAGGCACGATGTCAATTACCAGATCTCTTTTTGTAAACGGCAATTGTGCAAATATCCAGTGACCTAATTAGCCATCAGCACTCACGTAACAGTTATGTGACGAAAGCTTTGTCATACAAATGAATAGCTTTTTTATTACTCGTGCAATTAACTTACTGAACGCACAGAATAATGAAAGAGTCATTACATGTGATTATTTAAATATCACAACAATTATTCGAGATATCATTCACTTTTAGAGGGCAATATACCTGATGTCTCAATATACTGTATATATATATATATATATATATATATATATATATATATATATATATATATATATATATATATATATATATATATATATATATATATATGTATGTATGTATGTATATATTTATACATTATGAGGACAAATGATTATAGAATTTCATATGAAGGGTATAAGACTTGAGTTGATGTGAAACAATGTATTACATTCCATTTCTAATAAATCATATATTTTCCATAGTGTGGACTCAGCTGCAATCGTCGTTAAATATGCAAGATCTTAATAACTTAAATTACAGATACATATTATTCTTATAATTTAGCTTCTCCTTTGCTCTAAAACAATTACTTTAGAGTTCTTTTAAGAATCTAAATATATTTGTTTCAAAGTGTTCAAAAGTAAAATAATTTGCTAGACATAATTACAAAAATCATTTGTTCTTCCAAGTCAAGAGTTATTCTTGTTCAGTATATTTTTCTAATAAAATTAGGCGTTATAAAAAAATTTTTGTCCTTGGGAAAGCCATATTATACGTATACCAGCAATAAATTATTTAAAAAGTTCCTTTCAGTTTTCTGTAAAAGAAAATTATTGTGCCGGCTTTGTCTGTCCACACTTTCTTCTGTCTGCACTTTTTTCTTTCCGCCCTCAAATTTTAAAAACTACTGAGGCTAGAGGGCTGCAAATTGGTATTTTGATCATCCACCCTCCAGTCATCAAACATACCAAATTGCGGCCCTCTAGCCTCAGTAGGTTTTATTTTAATTAAGGTTAAAGTTAGTCATAATCGTGCTTCTGGCAACGATATAGGATATACCGCCACCGGGCCGTGGTTAAAGTTTCATGGGCCTCGGTTCAAACAGCATTATGCCTAAACCATCGAAATATACATCTATTGTCGGTGGCCTTGATTATGCACTGTAGCGGCTGTAGAGAAAACTCGATTGCGCAAAAGAAACTTCGGCGCATTTTTTACTTGTTTTATCTAATATATAAGAAATCAAAATCATAATGAGTCTCCTTCGATATTTGAAAAAGATCCTTTGTAACATCTTCAGTCTGAAAAGTATTCTCACCTGAAGATGATTCCGAATTGACAAAAGAAGTTGACTGGAAATGATAATACCCTTGCTTAAGGGCATTTCACCTTTGGGGGAAGAATGTGGTTGCCATATGCGTGAGGTAGAGTATATCCTGTTCCTATACAATTGCTCCACATGGAAATTTCGCGCAATATCATATATATATATATATATATATATATATATATATATATATATATATATATATATATATATATATATATATATATATAATCATGAAGCTACAAATGTTGCTTAATATCAAATTCACGCTACCTCGGGGATATCAGTGGGTAGACCGTCGACTGAAGTCGCTGGATAAGTATCTGCGTCGAGGGATCGAGACCCGGCAGTACCAATCCATTCATCACTTGTAAACTCTCCTTCGGTGATAATTCCCTATCGGGGATATTCCCGAGGTAGCGTGAATTTGACATTAAGAGACATTTGCAGCTTCATGATTGTATATAAATCACGGTGTGATAAAAAATTTCATATATATATATATATATATATATATATATATATATATATATATATATATATAATATATATGTATAGCGCAAGATTTCCTAACGATTTCGGAATAAGATAATGATAGGTTAAACCCGCCCCCCTTTTATGAATAATAAATTATATCCATTCAGAAAGATATAACACTCGACCTTTCTTCCCAAAATTTTGCCAACGCCACTTTGCTCTCTCAGTTATTTGTTCTGCTCTTGATCTAGTTCAAAGCTATTGGTCGATTCCCTAATGAGAGTAAATACTGAAAGCTTTTTTTTTTATCTTTAAATGAGTTCACAGACTGCGGCAATAGTCATTAATGATGCTTTGATGGAAGACCAGTCGTCCGCTATGATTATACCTGCTTTTATTTATTTATCTATTTTTTTTTATCCGGTCTTTTTAGTTGAAGAAAAATAATTTGTAAGTATATTTATAATGATTTTATCATTTTTTTCACTATGAAAGTAAGAATAGAAATTAAGGGTCAGTAGTCATTGCATCCTATGATAAAAGAAAAAGGATTAGTATTTCTTACTGAATCAGATATATTCCAGTCATGCACTAGATAATATTATGTATATGTGTTTTTATTTGGGCAATTTTTACTAATACTTCATTGTAAAATTCCACCTTTAAATGTTGTAGGTTTAAAGTTTCACTGAGCTGAGAAAACCAAAATTTTCTTCAGTCTATATTATTGCTGTCTTAGGATTTTCCTCAAAACGTTAAAAGAGTTAGATGATAGCACAGAAAATCAAAGAGCGCAAGCCATCAAAATATCATATATTTTAAATACTCATTTTATATAGTTCTTAGATTTTTTTTCTCTTATACTCTAAAAAAAACACATTCATGATTTCGCCCCGTAGAGAGCTAATACAGCCAGTGCACCTCATGCGGTGTACTGTAGGCATTACGAAAGGTTCTTTGCAGCGTCCCTGCGGCCCCTAGCTGCAACCCCTTTCATTCCTTCTACTCGACCTCCACTCATATTATCTTTCTTCCATCTCGCTGTCCACCCTCTTAAATATTTCTTAGTGCAACTGCGAGGTTTTCCTCCTGTTACACCTTTCAGACCTACCTACTCTCAAATTCCCTTCCAGCGCTGAATGGCCTCATAGGTCCCAGTGCTTGGCCTTTGGCCTAAACTCTGTATTCAATTCAATTCAATTCAATTCAATTCAGTTCAATTCAATTCACTCTTGATTTCTGCTTCCAAGTTTCGTTTTCATAAACAGCGTAAAGCAGTTTATTGCTTTCAGGGACTAAAAATACACAAGTTACCCCTTTCTCCTTTGCAAAATCTTCCATTCTCCATCTCTCCAATATTATTGTTTGGAATACTTCTCCATCTTCAGTTTAGGTTATTTTCGTCTCTTTCCACAACAATTGTCTTGCATCACGCGTCATTTGCTGTCAAAAAATTTTACGCCCACTAGATGAAATGTGACGGATATGACGGCTTAACTCTGGAACGACCAAAGCGGTCACTTTGAGCGGAATTTCACTTTCAACCGTATTTATTTTCTGTAATTTTTTTTCCTACCAATCATGATGCGCCATTACTTTTTTTTTTTAATTCTCTAGGATGCACATTGAACTGAAAGGAAACTAAATTTAGCTTTTTGCTCTACGAGATATTATGGCCTTTAAACCTTCAACGACCCAACAACGGCCATTGTAACCGCTGGTCTGTATGGGGAGTTCAGTTAGTTATTATGACGTGGGTATATCGTGACCCATTGTCAAGTATATCATGATTAGTCATTTAGTCGCTGCTGAGGTTAAATACAGTGAAAAATGTGACCTCAAATCGCTCGCTTTGGGGCATGTAAAATCTGACATTGCTGACTACAAATATCACCATCTGATTTCGGTGGTCATCTTACAGTATATCTGACGACGAGGAAGAAGAATCGTATATTTCGCAAGCTGAAAGCTCATCCGCATCTAATGAAGAAGCCGATGATGAGAATGGTGGCCGGTAATAAAATCACAGGAACAAAATTAACAGAAAAAAAGTCACAATTTTGGCTAGGAAAAAAAAGCACAGAAAAAAAGTCACAGAAAAAAAGTCACAATTTGGCCAGGGAAAAAAGTTCACAGGAAAAAAAGTCACAGAAAAAGTCACAATTTTGGCTAGGGGAAAAAAGTCACATTAATTTATGGTGGCAATTAAAGCCATTCTAGTAATAAAACAGAAAATATTTTGGTTCTTTCCTAGAGAGTGACCCCCAAGGGTTTTCGGGGGTCGTTATCTAGGACTAATATTTCTTGGAGGTCATTATCTTTAAGATATTTACAGCCTTTTTTCTGTGTTTTAATGGTAATCCCAACGGGCTTGTACTAATCACGCCGCAAAGGTGGATACATACCGGGTTAAAACCCTTTGGGGGTCACTATCTAGGAAAGATTGTCACTATTTTTCCTGTGACTTTTTTTTGTAACTTTTTTCCTGTGACTTTTTTTTTACCTGTGACTTTTTTTTACCTGGATTCGATAACAATAATAACGCAATACAGTGGGTATACTTTTGATGAAGAGGAAAATGAAATAGGTGGGGAATGATTCGTGGGACATATCAATTGAAGAGGTGTATGCGACAACAGGCATTTCGATGCCTGAGGAATTATCGCTAAAGGAGAGCCAGTGTAACAACTCTGATGAAAACCAAGTAAGAAATGCGCCGACGTTTCTTCGGCGCAATCTAGTTTTCTGTACAGCCGCTACAGCGTATAATCAAGGCCACCGAAAACAGATCTATTTTTTGGTGGTCTTAGTATAATGCTGTAATGGGCCGCGGCTCGTGAAACTTTAAACACTGCTCGGTGGTGGCCTATCCTATATAGCTGCAAGAAGCAAGGTTATGGCGAACTTTAATAACCTTAAATAAAATAAAAACTACTGAGGCTAGAGGGCTGAAATTTTGTATGTTTGATGAATGGAGTGTGGATGATCAACATACCAATTTGCAACCCTCTAGCCTCAGTAGTTTTTAAGGTCTGCGGGCGAACAGAAAAAGTGCGGACAGAAAAAAGTACGGACAGCAAAAAGTGCGGACGGACGGACAAAGCCGGCACAATAGTTTTCTTTTTAGAAAACTAAAAACTTGGCGACCCCCACTTTTCAGTCAAACAACGTAAGAAATCGTTTTAAAGCAATTATGGGATTTCTTAGATTTGGGGTCAGGTCAGCAAGATCCACTCGATTGCAAACTGATAGATATGCGTTGATTTGTGAAGTTTTGGACAGATCTGTCAAAAACTGCATTGTTTGCTATAGACTCCTCTCCCCTCCCCCGGAGAATATAATAGTGGATAAGCAGTTATACGAAATGTAGGTGCCCTACATTCATACACTATACTGCCAGCAAACCACACAAGTTCAGTATTAAGTTTTGTTAGCGGCTGATGTAAATTCAAAATACATGCTCAGTGGATTTCCATATCTTGGTAAAGACCACAGCCGTCTTGCAAATCAGCCAATCTCCGAATATGTTGTTGTGAAGTTAATAAAACCGTAAATGGGAAGAGGAAGAAATGTGACAACAGGTAATTTTTTCACTTCAATAAAACTGGCTGAAAAATCACAAGTTACAAAAGCGAGTCTTGTTGGGAGGGTAAATCCTTTTCGAATGGAGACTCCCAATTACATAAAAAAAAAAAAATTCCCATGACGATCTGTGCAGCAGAACAGTGCTGAAAAACAATCAGTACACTCTGACAGTGTATCAGTGTCAGCCAAACGAAAATGTACTCATACTTTGTAGCGTTAGCACAACTGTAGACACTGGAAATGATGTTATTTCAACAACCTAAAAGGTATAAATATATGTATACCGATAAACCTTCGCTATACTGACGATAACGACTGTCAATAGAAACTGGAATGCGGCGGTCACCCGACAGTGCCGTCGTTCCAAGGAAGAGGGGCTGTTATTACCTGCTGTTATGAAGTCCAGGCTTAGAAAAAGACTGCTGTTCTAATTAATCGTAATCTTGTGATTACTTTGAATACATGTCTTATTTCATTTCAGCAAACAATACCTCAGTGTACCAAATTACTGCATAATATTTTATCTATTTCAGGTCTGATAGCAATTATGTCAGTTTTTCTTGAGATAACTGAGGAATCTTATATTACTGATTACGTCAACTTTATTCAATTTCCTTACTAAGAATAATTGTACACCAATGAATCAGGATGTTTTAACGAGCGAAAATGTACACTTCTACAGTGTCAATACATGTAGGCTACTGTCATTTTGACCGCTCTGTCGTTCTAGGTATGTATACCATTGTTGGTCCATCTAGAGTTAATGATGTAGGATTTCTCGTATACATTTTACGTACCATCATTGATGAAATACAATGTATGTATTATTCACAATACATGATGAAGTTCAAGGCTTTCTGAATGTTGTTAATTCGACTGAGTTACCTAACAGAGCAGAAAGTTGAATATCATTAAGGTTATTTATACGAAATGGTGGCCGGTCATAAAGTCACAGGAAAAAATGTCACAAGAAAAAATTAAAATTTTGGTTAGGAAAAAAAGTCACAGGGAAAAAAATAACATTAATTTATGGTGGCCGGTAATAAAGTCACAAGGGAAAAATTCACAACATTTCTTGGGGGTCATTATCTTTATGATATTTACAGTCTTTTGTTTATGTTCTTATGCAAATCCCCAACGGGATTGTACTTAACAAACCGCAAAGGTGGGTACGTACCGGATTAAAACCTTTGGGGGTCACTATCTAGGAAAGGTTTTTGTGACTTTTTTTTCCTGACTTTTTTCCTGTGACTTTTTTTTACCTGGATTCAAGTTACATCAACTACTGCAAAAGCCAGTACTTTAGTACTTCTATCTGAAAGCATTATCTTGAACTTTATTAGTAAAATTTCTGTACTAATATCTAGGCTTAAGTTATTAGCATAACGCAAAAACAGAAATTTTGCCAAATTTACATTGCATCACTTCAGGAACTCCAGTAGAATTTCACTGGTTTTAAGTACTTATAAGTGGCAATTTTAAAATTATACCAAGAAATGGAAATTTGAGGCCCACCACCATTAGTTAATTGCAAAGATAATCTCTGGATGTAACCAATAATTTTGAAACTTCACGACTGAACGAGATTCATATTATTGGAATTCTCTGGCCATAACGAATTTTTATACATTAATTTTATAAAATCAAGTAGCAGAACCTCACAAAGTCAGGGTGAACTATTAAAATTATTAATTAGCAAACTGAGAAACTTTCCTAAGAGAATAAAATTACAGAATATCACATATTCTACTCATACGAGTTCCAAATTACCTTTGGATGTAAACAAGTATTTTCTGTTAAAGCTCTCTCCGGCTTAAAAAAAAAAAAAAAATTAAAACACAAAAGTTCAAGTTTTTACCATTTACATCCTTTTAATGTTTGTTATTCTAGCATTAATTTGAGTTTAAAGACAAATAATGCATCTGAAGCAGCTTTCTCCATAATCAAATAAAGAGAATTTCCACGTAAAAATGAAGATATTTCAGTGGTAAAAATTTTCCGTACGCCGTGACTTTCTAACCGTCGTTTTAAACATTCAAACGCAGCTTTTTCTCTTCCTTGAATGCAGACCTGAGCGCTTCCTCAGTCTCCCCTGCTCCAGAGTCCTTGCTGACGGCTGGCCAGCTGTGTTCGCGGGCAGTTGGTGGTGTTTTAAGTTCAGTCTTTAACTTGCCGTTTCTTGGTGTGTGTGTTTTATAGATGGCCATGTGAGAATCGTGAAGCTATCGGCTGTAGTTGGAGAGTTCACTAGGCTGTTTTGTGAAGGTGAGTTAGTGTTCTTAAGGAAAAACTTTTTTTTTTTTTACATTAAAAAATTTTATCATATAGTAGTAACACGTGGTTTTTAGAATTTAAGCTGGATTGTGTTAGTGTTTGAGGATTTATTTAGTTACGTTAAAGTTTGTGTTTGAGGTTGTATTTAGCTGCATTAACATGAGATTTTACTTTCAGGGCATCGTGAATTATTAATCGAACGTCGTGTGGATCAAGTCTACCCTTAAGGTAAAGTGAAGCTTTTAAATTTTTCTATTCGACGGGGTTAAAGTCAGTTGTATATCATTTAACATGGGTTCCAATAGATTTTCATTTACTGGGAGTTTTGAAAGATTTTTCGTATGGGTAGTTTGAAGGGATGTTAGAGGTACTTTTTAACATGGGTGCCAATAGATTTTCATTTACTGGGAGTTTTGAAAGATTTTTCGTATGGGTAGTTTGAAGGGATCTGTTCGAGGTACTTTGAGTTTACCGTCTCTTCCAGATTTCTATGAGAAGTTAGTGATTTGTGAGGCAAACTAATTTTAATCTGGGTCAATTTTGGGGAGTAAAGTGTTTTGTGACAAACTATTTTTCAGGAGACTTTAAGCCTCGAATAACTAATATTAGTAATTTCAATCTTAATTTTAGTGGTCTGTGAGGAACTATTTTCTAGGGAGAAAATTTAAATATACTTTATCTGATGGTATCTAAAACTTGCACGCACGCTTGGCACTTGATATTAGTTTTGTATTGCATTTGTTTTTAATTAATTTTTAACTTTCTGATTTTGGTTTTTAATGCTTGTGGCGTTGTGAAGGTCCTAGCATTTAGTTGCTACTTTATTTTACGAAGGTGTAACTTTAGTATTGCACGACTATCTAATTGCGTTTATTTTACGAAGGTATAAATTTAGTATTGCAAGACTGCCTCATTGCGTTCATTTATAAGAGCATTACTTGGATACAAAGATTTTAATCCACGTTAATTGCGTAGACCCTTAAATTGAAGATATTTGTTATGACTTTAATTCGTTCATAACCATAAAACCAGTAATATCTAAGCTTCTGAATTTAAGTTATCTAATTGTGGTGTTTTCATTTGTAAATTAACTAGCCCGTAGACTTAGTAAAATATTTAAATCAAAGTTATTCTTTGTTTAAAGTTTTTAATACATATTTTGGCTGTGGCTGTGCCTGATACATTCGTTAAGTCTTTAAGTATCCTTAAGATTAACTTCTTTAAGATTAACGTACTACTCTTTAAGGTACTCTAGTCGAAGTTTCTTGACATGTATTTTGACTAAATTTTAACTAAATTGACCTAAATCTTAACTAAATTAGCAGTTAAAACTCTATTGATAAAGTATCAGGTACAGCTGTAGCGAGATATATTTTTATTACTGTTCTTTAATTTTGTACTTTGCTACCAAAAGTCCACCTTTGCCGGGGTGGCGGAGCCGCCTGTCAGGCAAAGGTGGACTAGGGGCATGCATGGCGGACTTCGGTCTGCCATGCATGTCCTGACTTTAACCAAAAACTAATTAGGTTCTTTTTAAAGTCTCAGCTTTAGGCATTTAGGGTTGTTTAGGACTTAGGGTTTCTTAGTTTATTTGGCTTATCCTTGGGTATTTGGGGTTTGAGTCATAGGTTTTTTTTTTTTCAAAGCTTTAATTTGGCTTATCCTTGGGTATTTAGGGTGGGACCTAGTTTTTAGGGTTTCATGGAGTTAATGTTAGTTTGAGTTTAGAGGATGTCCGTGGAGGTTTTTTTTAGGCTGATAAATGTAGATCAGTTACTAATTTTTCAGTGCGCGAGTGTGGTTGCGTGCGCGAGTGTGGTTGCGTGCGCGAGTGTGGTTGCGTGCGCGAGTGTGGTTGCGTGCGCGAGTGTGGTTGCGTGCGCGAGTGTGGTTGCGTGCGGGCTTGTTAGAATGAGATCAGTATGCGGTTAAACAGGAATGTCATAAGAGAATGTTCACTTCTGATAACAATGAAAATGGAAACTCTTTGGGTAGCTTATTAAAGGGTATATTTTGGTAGCCATTATTGCCATACAGTTTCTGTAACTTTACGAATTCTGATTTTCGGTAATTTCAGTATTGGATAATTGGTAATTGGGCATTAACATTCATATTGCTTCCCATTTTTATGGTTGGATTCATTGCAGTGGTGAAAAGACTCCCTCGCTCTCGCTAGCGTTAGGAACTACACGTTCAGTTCGTTTATCCAATCAGAGTTTTTTCTCTAATTCAGATAGAGAACTGAAGGTTCTTCGTACTCGCCTCCAGACACTGAAGACAAGACTGACATTACTTTTAATGTTTCATTCTGCTTGGGTATTCATTCTGCTTGGGTATCTTTGGTTCAGATTTTCATGCCTCTGAAGGTTGAGGCGTGAAGCAAACTCAATTGAATTTTCTTTTAACTTTATTGCTCTAATGATACCATACTTTAGTTCCATAATTCTAAAGGCTGTTTTCGGCCACAGAGGAGCTCATAATAACTAAACTTTGAAGATACTTTAGGAATATTGTTAAATAACATGCGGGAGTTCCTTGTCCATTCATTGATATTTTCCTAGTGACAGGGGTTTTTCTTAATTTTCCTAGTGACAGCCGCATGGAAGATAGTTTAATTTGTAAAGGCAGTTGTCTTTTTGTAACTAACTTTTGTGAAACTATTCTATAATACTTTTATCATGACCTGGACAGAGGCAGCTGTTGTCGATGGCTCGTACTTTGAACTGGACATCGACAAGTACTAGATGATCAGCCCTTTTCAAACTCCCGATGCGGCGGATTCAACAGTCATATGAAACGTTTGTGGGGAAAAGAGGAACTTGAAGGAATGCTGTAATTCTGTAACATTGAACAACAAGCAACCACCTTGCAGGAGGATAGACTTCGATGTGTAGTGATGCGTAGCAAATGGAAATTTTTCCTGTAACGAAATTTCCCACTGACAAGAAACGAGGGTAGTGTTCCTGATAACTTAACAGGACGCGACCCAGCCTTCTCATATTTTGAAGGATTCTCCTGCCGGCTCCTGCATTAAGCTGCTTATACAACGAATACGAAGATTCCACTTTATCACAGAAATTGGTGTAATCTTATTCATATGGAAATAACTGAAATTTTGAAGAATTTGTCCTTGAATGACGGGTATTCCTGCGTAAAATCTAGAACTTTGTTCTTGAGTAAATGGAAAATAGTCTGATTTAGTTTTAGGAGAATTTTGTATTTTTGTACGTTAATAAAGTCAATTGAGTAATTTAGTTTTGTCACATTAACAACTCTAGCATTTCTTTCAAAACCTATATCTAGGTTTGCGGGTTGTAAGTGGGCTGTGAAATCTAAAATGAGTAAACCTGAAGCAAATATTTACGGTAAGATTGTTTGTTGCTTTGAAGGTTAGTGCTCTGCCTTTTATAAGCTATTCTTCTGTTAATAAAAGCACTACTTCACTAATAGGAAAAACTGTGGTTCAGACTACCAGAATGGACATTAATCTTAATGATGTAAAAAGTATTTAGGTAAAAAGTAAAGGTCCTAAGAAAACTAACAATTGAAAAGAAAACTAACAATTGAACCGAATATAGAATTTAGGCCAGAGGCAAAGCACTGGGACCTGTGGTCATTCGGCGCTGAAATGGAAATTGGCAGTAAACGGTTTTAAGGTGCAATTAGAGAAAACCTCGCAATTGCACTATGAATCAATTGTTGGAGGGTGGGAAGTCAGATTGAAGAAGGAATATGAAGGGAGGTACAGAACTGGTAATACGCACGATCTAGAGAAAAGATTGAGTAGCTCTAATCCCTGACTGAAAAAAAAGTTGTATTATAATAATTACCAAATAAGCAATAATTACCAAATAAGCATAACTGTACCTTAGTACAGTGCTATTATAAGGCTGTATTGATAGAGTAATCTGTATACTTAATTTTATAGTTCAGAGTAAGTTAGGTATATTAGGTGTATTACAGAATTTGTTAAATGAAGAATCTGACCAGTTTGTGACAGCACAAAAGTCATTCAAACAGTCATTTAAACATAGAGAAGCTGAATTGCTTGCTTATAAAGCATATAAATGTCTTGCAATGCTGTTGACAGGGTTTTGGTATCGGCTGAATTAGTGGGGTAAGGTCTCTGTAAATGTTTTGTAAGCCAAGGGATTATTATTAAAACTCTTAGCATGTGTTTGCCTTTTATTAAAAAGCTAACAAAAAAGGTTGGTAAATGGTTACGCGAGGATGACTGAATAGTCATTAGCTTCGCAAAAATAACTAGTTTCTACGGTGTTGGGTGTATTGAAGCATTAAAGGCCCGTCTACACAAGCATACTATCGGTCTAAAGGTCAGTCCGTTGCCAGGTTAGTCTGTAAAATAAGTTACAATGCTGTTTTTCCACACGGCCATGTCTGAGCCGAGAAGACTGGCTGGAGGCCAATGAGGTTGTGACGATACGATACCTGCAGGAAGGTTCGTAACCATGAGAGAAGAAATTGCTTGTCGCTGTGTGCCCTATTGTTAAGGCTGCATATAAAGATACTACGGAAACTGGGTAAAATGAGAAGGGGCTTAAGCTGGTTTATGAAATACCTTTGAAGGCATGACAATTACAGAAGGGTACCATCAAAGACTAAATTTTGTTCAAAAATGGACCCCCAAGACCTTACATAATATTTGTTGACAGACATTTAAAACTAAGCATAACGCATGCGGGGAAGCTTAGCACTGGAAAGTATACTTATCTTGAATATTCCCTTCGTCTGGATGCACCCTCCCGTTTCTGCAGAATATTGTATGAATTGTATAGCAAACTTTGAATAATTCGCCGCGCGAGGCTATACCTAAGCTTATTACCATACATATCCAAAAACAACCTGTAAGGTCCCGTCCACGCGGTGGAGCTTTGCTCTGCGAAATTTGCTCGGTGTGACGTCAGAAACGGCGAGGAAAGCTTCGTATAGGGCTTAATTAATGTTTATCGAAGTATCGAGGCTTTGCCTGCAGCAGGACTGTTAACTGACGGAAATATTTCTGGTAAACGGATGAACACGTCACCTACGGAATTTCATGTAAAACCTTCACAAATAAAGGAAAATAAACGAAGAGTTTCCCGTTATTTTACCCTTCATAATAAGTCAGGTACGACTTATGGGAACTTTGAAAACCAAATATATCAACATCCTTTATTGTAATGCTACGGAAATCTCGGTCTAGTCCATTATGCTTGGAAATACTTGTGCTGTACTGTAGTGATCGGTAGCTGCATCCTGTTGACAGCAGAAATAGTAATGTCGCATGTACAGTAGTCGAGCTTTAGCTGAAATACTCCGCCTCATGGTAGTATCTTGTTTCCTTACATATGGTTCCACTTTCGATAAGTTGATAAAAGGTGTTACGGTCCATAATCATATAGTTGATGAAATCTGATTCATAGCCATGTCTCGGTTCCGCAATATCGTCATATGACTTCCGATGTCTGCTCTTCTTTCTAGCCGCTCTTTACACCACGTCTTTTTTCTGTCTTGTCGCTTTTATCTTTGCACACATTGCTACAACAATACACAGCGCGATTTTCGTCTTGCATGTCTTACGATCCATAGTGTACACAACTCGGTCCTGTGTCTGTCACCGCCAGGCTCTCAGTCCAACCGGCGTCGTTCGGACAGCAGCATAAATGCGTACGACAGGCTTAGCCCGCAAAGAGGCAAAGTTTACCGAGCAGGGCTCGACCGTGTGGACGGGGCCTTAAAGTTTGATTTAGCATAGAAGGCTCATATATCCTTTAGCAATATCAGTGAATGTGCTTAGGCTTTTTATATTGGTGCCTGTTTCTTGCTGAAATAATACATTAGCTCAGGGAGTCAAGCTTTGATTAGATTTGTGCGCGGACGATCTGCAAACATTGCTCGGCATACACTCCGGTGGTTAGCCTAGCAGACAGAAACAACGAATCTGTCAGCGAACAAAGCTCTTGCTTCTGTTTGCAGACACTATGCTCGTGTGGACGGGACTTTATCAGGTCTGAAATGATGGAATGGGAAATAGACCCATGAGTGAAGAGATTGTTTCATTACTGGAAATAGTCGATGCTACTTTGGCTTATCTACGCGTCACCTACGGTACTCAGAGGTGCTAGTATTAAACATTGTATGGTAAATGTGAAGTAGACGGTCGCACGATATCGTTTATTAATATAATAATTTGTCGACCACACAATATAGAAATGGGTGTACATAATACTTTGATTCCCGAGGGGCTAGTACTAAACACGGCGTCCCAAGGAGCTTCCGCCATGTTTAGTACCAGCACCTCGGAGTAGGTCACACAACAACCTGTCCTAGACCGAAAAATCATATGAACCAGTTCAGTATTATCTCATTCGCATTTATCAATATTTCAAACTCATAAGAGAAAACCGCATAAAAAAATCCGTATATACATTCCTGGCTCGGTTTTCTTAGTCCCATTTTTCTCACCAGTCTCTCTCAATCGCGTGTTATGGTAGAGAGAGAGAGAGAGAGAGAGAGAGAGAGAGGGAGAGGGAGTGTGTGAGTTAGGTTTCAAAATATCACTGCCGATTCATAGGTAGTATATGTAAATATCAAATTCGCTAATCTGAATTTGCCCGATTTCGTGCAACATTTTTGTCAGTGGGAAAAATAAATGTCCTTTGGCAACGGATATACACAAGTCTGTTCGTGGAATATAAGCCCTCTGCGGTATCAGTCAAGCTGGATATAAAGCAATAGCACAAAACCATCATCATTTGTGATAGCTGTGCGGACACACACACACACTCTCTCTCTCTCTCTCTCTCTCTCTCTCTCTCTCTCTCTCTCTCTCTCTCTCTCTCTGTATATATATACACATGTATGTATGTATATAGGGTGTTTATGTACGTGTATATATAGCCTACATATATATGCATGTATAACTGAATCACGAAAGTATTTAACTTGACGAATATATAAATAAAGACAAAATCCACGAAGGACTTTGTCGAAAGGCCTTGCAGCACTCCATTGGTTCTCTTTCCTTCGTGGATATTGTCTTTATTTGTATGTATACTGTACAAGTATATTTTTCTTTTCACACTTGAAAAATTATAGTGACGGCTTTTCAGTAGATTAAACATGGAGATGTTTTAGCCTTCAAATTCTTGGCAAGTACTCCCCTCTTGATATACCAACTGATATATATACCAACTGCCAGTTAAGATCCCTGAAAAGTTTCTTCGTTGAGATAATTAAACGAGTAGTTTTCCGGTCCTTGGCGGCCGACCAGTAACATAGGCCGGCCACACACGTGCAGTTTTAACTGACAGTTATGACTGTTCAGTTATAACTGACACAGTTTAAACTGACGTCAGTTAAAAATGAAATGCACACACACACACACAGTTCAATCCCTCAGTTTTTACCTTGGATTCCGAGGAGTACGATCTTGCCGCTCTCGTTGTATTCTTTATAATGCTACAAACAAATAGAAAAAAGAAAACTAAAAAGCGTAAAGAGCGGTGCAAAAAGTGGTTACGAAGGCGAAATCAATGTTCTGATATTAAATTATTAAAGGAATTAAGTGAAGAACCAATTGATTTTTCACATATTTTCATTCTTGTTAAACATTGTTATTGATTACAATAACCGCGATAAAAAAAAAAAAACTGGCCTTTTATGGGCTATGACATTTTCGATTAATTTTCATATAATTTCAATTTCCTGAAAGCCATTTCTCATCTTGTAGGCCTACATTTATATTGCAAACATTGGGGTCTTTAGGTGTTCAGTCACATAACACCACGGAATCTTCTTCAGTAAAATCACTGCATCAGATTTTACGCGGTCAATTATTTAATTGAAATTTAAAGGAAATGCCATTTTCGGTAATATTTATTTTTAGCAGCCTCTTTAACTATTATATAAATTTTGTTTGTAAAGGTAACGTTGCCTAACTATGGTAATACTTTTGCTTTTGTACAATGACCTTTCATAGTTTGTGTTTGAGGTTCCATAGTGGGGGTAGCCTACACTAGAGAACAGATTTCTTTACTCAAATATACTTTAAATCACATGTATGTATTAACAGATGTACACACACATAAGCACGCAAATTTATGTGTGTGTGCGTGTGTATGTATATATATATATATATATATATATATATATATATATATATATATATATATATATATATATATATATATATATATATATATATGTGTGTGTGTGTGTACGTATGTATGTTTATGTAAATACGCATGTTTAGTTAGTTATCATTTACTGGCAGCAATGCATTCATTTGTAAAGTTTCTATATTGCTGTTTTCTGTCGTTATTAGTATTTTACAGTTTGTATGTAAAGAGTTACCCAAGAAACAAGGAACGTTTATTAGTGCCACAGGCAAGGTTCAGATCGGTAGAGTTCAGTGAATTCAACAATCACTTCGTTTTGTTTACGTGCCATCTCAACAAACTGAACTCACCGCTACCACCTGTAGAAATGAGAAGTTGAGAACAGTACAGTTACGAATCCCCACACACGCTCAGTTCAGTTACTACTTTCAGTTAAAAATATGGAACATTGCATTTGTCTCAGTTTAACTGTACAGTTTTGTTGAACTGACGGAATGAGCAACTGAGATACCCACACACGTGCAGTTTTAACTGACAGTTATAACTGAACAGTTATAACTGTCAGTTAAAACTGCACGTGTGTGGCCGGCCTAAGAATCGCTAGAAGATAATTGATTAAAATGTAACGAGAACGACTAAAACTGTCATCAGGTTTCTTGTAGAACTTCCATTACCTGCAGTAGGATTTTGAAAATACGATTTGTTTCCTCGAAGCATAACAAAGCGTCCTTTCAGTTATAGTAAGTAAGAACTTCACTTGACCGTTATGAACATTACGCCAAACACAATTACTTCTTTGGTCTAAATCGCGTAATATTTCGTACTATAAATTAGTCAGACAAACCTGTCAGCTCAAAGTCTTTTAGGTGTTGTAGCTTTTATTCAGAATTATTTGATGAATGGAATGGATGTAAAATTTAGGCCAAAGGCCAAGAGCTGGGACCTATGAAGTCAATCAGCGCTGCAAGTTAAACTGAGAGTGAAAATGTCTGAAAGGTGTAACAGAAGGAAAACCTCGCAGTTGCACTGTGAAACAATTGTTAGGAGAGGGTGGAAAGTAAGATGGAAGATAGAGAATACGAACAGAGGTACAGTTAAAGGAATGACAGGGGCAGCAGCTAGGGGCCGAAGGGACGCCGCAAAGATCCTTAAATAACGCCTAAAGTGCACTGCGTGAGGTGCACTGACGTCATTACCCCCTACGGGGGTTCATTGACGAAAACATTAATTCAAGATACTGTTAACTCAGCTGAGATATCGTCTCTATTTTTCCATCTTCAAAATATCAGAAGTTGATAATTTTCGACCAATTTTACTTAAAATCGAATTACTCTTTACATTCTAATTCAACGAAAGAGGAATATTAAACTCAAAAAAGCTAAACGTAAGAAAAAAAAAAAAAAAAACTTAATCACATCATATATCAATAATGAAATGATGAACAAGGTTTTGCTGTCGGAAGCGAGTGACCTCCAACCATGGTCATTAATTTGTCAGGAAGATTAATGGGAAACCAGACAACTGCAATGTCATTCTGCGCAATATCAAAACCCATTAACTCTCACGGGAACAGCGAGTTTTCCACGCGGAGAGATTTTGTCATATATAGGGACTTGATGACAGAGACACAGTATTTATATTTATACTTCATTGTAATAATAATAATTATAATAATAATAATGTTTAGAACTCTCGATGTCGAGAACGGGCGTAACTTTGCATAAGGTTCACAATAATATATCAATGATAGAATGTGAGACTTTATAAAAATGTATAAAAAGCTTTCGAACCTTATCCTGGGTTCATCTTCAGTTGAACTGAAGATGAACCCAGGAATAGGGTTCGAAAGCTTTTTATGCATTTTTATCAAGTCTCACATTCTACCATTGATATATTATTGTGGACCATATAAATAATAATAATAATAATAATAATAATAATAATAATAATAATAATAATAATAATAATAATTGCGAAGAAATCCACAATGGCGCCAATGTAAATAAAGTATATATTGGAAATATATGCAAAAAGAGAGCTTTCGAGAACCTGCTTGATTCTCCTTCACCCTCAGTGCACCTCACGCGGTGCACTGTAGGCATTACTCAAGGTTCTTTGCAGCGGCCCTTCAGCCCCTAGCTGCAACCCCTTTCATTCCTTTTACTGTACCTCTGTTCATATTATCTTCATCTCGTTTTACTTTCCACCCTCTCCTAACAAATGTTTCATAGAACAACTCAGAGTTTTCCCTCCTGTTCCACCTTTAAAACCCTTAGCTTTCAGTTTCCCTTTCAGCGATGAATGACCTCATAAGTCCCAGTGCTTGTCCTTTGGCTTACATTTTATATCACATTCCCCATCCCATCTTTTCTCCTCCTCGAGAAGAATCGATCAAGTTCTTGAAACTTCTCGTTTTGTATATTTTTTTAAGGTAGTGTATATTTACATTGACACTTTTGCAGATTTCTTAATAATAATAATAATAATAATAATAATAATAATAATAATAATAATAATAATAAGAATAATAATAATAATAATAATAATAATAATAAGAATAATAATAATAATAATAATAATAATAATAATAATAATAATAATAATAATAATAATAATAATACAATTTTCTTCACGTGTCTTTAGGAAATTCATTATACCAGTTACGCACTGATGAGAAAAAGATTGCAAGACGAATAGACAAGACTCTATGCAAATTAAATGCAATAGACACAGCTGTTATTTTCAATAATAATAAATAATAATTTTCTTTACGTGTCTTTAGGAAATTCAATATACCAGTTACGCACTGATGAGAAAAAGATTGTAAGACGAATAGACAAGACTCTATACAAATTGAGTGCAGTAGACACAGCTGTTATTTTCAATAATAATAATAATAATAATAATAATAATAATAATAATAATAATAATAATAATAGCAGGAGGTTTGTTATTATATCACGCATGAATAAATTCAGTAATTACGGTGGAATTTTCCCGTAATTCGAGCAAGTCTGCGTATAATTAAAATGGATATTTAATGCTTATGGGTGACTGATTAAACAAAACAGTGTGTGCTTATATGGTTGATAATTATTTGTTCCTTGTCTAAGCTTGATTAAAATGGTTGGCAATTAAAGAACTGGAGTGTGAATATGCGAAATGAAGTGGAAGATATATGGCATTTTTATGATGAATTATACTTTTAAAAAAGTAACATTTCACAGCTGACTCAGAGGACAGTCTGTAATGCGTTGCATGTTAATGTAATAATAACGAAAAAAGAAAGTCAACATAAACGTGAATAACACATGATTGATTGCTTCATAAATGCAGTTTATTACATTTTTATAAATATAACTATTCATCCATGAGAGAAAGAATAATTGTCATAAGAAGTTTTATTGTTGGTAGAGTATTAGAAATTATTTTAATTTTTATGAAATTTAGGCTGTCAAGACAAGCACTGGGAGGTTTAAGACAGAGCTTCAGGCAGTGAAAAGAGGGAGCTTTCAGTGCACCTCATACGGTGCACTGTAGGCATTACTTAAGATTCTTTGCAGCTTGCCTTCGACCCCTAGCTGCAACCCCTTTCATTCCCATTAATGTACCTCCACTCATATTACCTTTCTTTCCAGTACAGCTGCGAGGTTTGCCCCGTTTCACCTTTCAAAGCTATTTACTGTCAATTCCAGTTTCATTGTTGAATGACCTCATAGGTCCCAGCGCTTGGTCTTTGGACTAAATTCTGTATTCCATTCTATTCTACAAGCTGGGTGCAGCTAAGTGCCGATGGGGCACTGCGAACACTCTTTAATAATGCCTACAGTTCATCACGTGAGGTGCACTGACGGCATTGCCCCTCCTACGGGGAACGAAATGATTGATTGATTGAATATAGAATTTAGGCAATAGGCCAAGCACTGGGACCTATGAGGTCATTCAGCGCTGAAACGGATATTGACAATAAAAGGCCTGAAAGGAGTAACAGGAGGAAAATCTTGCAGTTGCACTATGAATCATTTGTCAGGAAAGGGTGGAGAGCAAGATGGAAGAAAGACAATATGAAAGGAGGTCCAGTAAAAGGAACGAAAGGGATTGCAGCTAGGGGCCGAAGGCACGCTGCAAAGAACGTAAAGTAATGCCTACAGTGCACCGCAAGAGGTATACTGATGGCACTAGCCCCCTACGGGGGGATCGAAGCCTTGAAACTGTTCATCGACCATTTCATTAGGCAATTGTGTCTTGACTCAAAGCTTATATCAAGGTGTTCGAGTTCCTGTTCAGCCGTAGGAATCAGCGCTCCTTCGGCCCCTAGCTGCAACCCGTTTCATTCCTTTTACTGTACCTCTGTTCATATTCTCTTTCTTCCACCTTATTCTCCACCCTCTCTCAACAATTGCTTTGTAGTGCAATTGCGAAGTTTTCCTCCTGTTACACCTCTTTACTCTCGACTTCTCTTCGAGCACTGAATGACCTAATAGGTCCCAGTGCTTGGCCTAAATTTTATATTACGTTCTAGTTCCGTGTTGTGGGTGCTATTTAAATCAGTAGGTGAGGAATTGTTTTACTAGCGAGTTAGTGAATTTCTTGTGTTGCATAAACAGACTTTGCGAAGAGTAGAAGACCACGCAGAGGAAAATAGGAAAAAATTAGTATTCCCATGTGTGTGTGTGAGAGAGAGAGCGAGAGAGAGAGAGAGAATGTACGAAGTGAGAGAGACAGAGAAAGAGAGAGAGAATGACGAAGTGGGGAAGAGAGAGAGAGAGAGAGAGAGAGAGAGAGAGAGAGAGAGAGAGAGAGAGAGAGAGAGAGAGAGAGAGAATGGAGGAAGTGAGGGAGACAGAGAAAGAGAGAGAGGGAGAGAGAGAGAGAGAGAGAGAGAGAGAGAGAGAGAGAGAGAGAGAGAGAGAGAATGGAGGAAGTGAGAGAGACAGAGAAAGAGAGACAGAATGGACGAAGTGGAGAGAGAGAGAGAGAGAGAGAGAGAGAGAGAGAGAGAGAGAGAGAGAGAGTGAGTGAGCGAATGGAGGAAGTGGAGAGAGAGAGAGAGAGAGAGAATGGAGGAAGTGAGAGAGAGAGAGAGAGAGAGAGAGAGAGAGAGAGAGAGAGAGAGAGAGAGAGAGAATGGAGGAAGTGAGAGAGAGAGAGAAAGAGAGAATGGAGGAAGTGAGAGAGAGAGAGAAAGGAGGAAGTGAGAGAGAGAGAGAGAGAGAGAGAGAGAGAGAGAGAGAGAGAGAGAGAGAGAGAGATTCCCCAAGCTCAGAAGAGATGCATGTTGAAGTGCGGGAAGGTTTAATAACACGTCGTAATGAACAGAAGCAAAACTAGCGTCCCCATAATTGTGAGGCTGATACCCGTGAGAATGAAGTCAGTAGAGACGCCAGATGGAATATCACAGTGTAATTTAAATCTTAACTCCAGTTGCAAGAGAAATATATATATATATATATATATATATATATATATATATATATATATATATATATATATATATATATATAATATATATATATATGTATGTATGTATATATATATATATATTATATGTACATGACGGAAATTCTATCTGTATACAATTCGAAAAGATTAAAACAACAGATGCGTATTCAACGTTATTAAAAAAGAAGATTTAATGATCTCTTCCCCTCCAGGTTAAGGTTAATCCGAGGTGCACTAGTCATCAGCTAATGTCAAATGAGCACAAGCTGGATAAAGGTTAATCTTAGTAGAAAATCGTGTGTTTTTGTTTTGGATATTGAACCGATTATAATGTACCCTGGAAATCTCTTACGTAGTTTTTAAAACTCACTCTTTTATAAAAGAAAATGCTATGGTTTTTAAAACTCACCTTTCTAAAACTATTCCATGGTTTTTGCAATTCCCTTTTTTATAGAGAAACTCTTATGAGGTTTTTAAAACCACTTGAAAATGTCATATGGTTTTTAAAACTTACTTTTTATAGAAAAACTCTAATATGATTTTTTAAATTCTCTTTTTAAGATAATAATCCTCATATGTTTTTAAAACAGTTTTTTTTTAAAGAAAGAATCTTATATGGTTTTTCAAACTCACTTTTGTAGGACAAACTCATATATGGGTTTTAAAACTCGGATTCTTTTATAGAAAAACGCTTATATGGTTTTAAACCCAAATAAAAAAAACATGGTGTTTAAAACTCACATTTTTTTCATTATTCAGATAAGTTTTTATTTGGTTGGTACAAGACGTTAAAATACTGACGATGTAAATCAGTCACTCCTTTATACATTTTTTTGTATTATTATTTTCGTACTTATGGTTTTATATTAGACATTTAATATTTCATTATTGTTTATTATAAAGGTTTACA
>JANJGK010006718.1:0-32500 GCA_039081455.1 Macrobrachium rosenbergii
TATTATTTAAATACATACAAAAAGAGAGAAGTTCAATTTATATAATTTTAATTAAAATTTTTTCTTAACAATATTATATATTGATTATGCATTTTTGTATAATGAATAACATTCTATAATATAGCCCCTATCATTTATATATACCTACTTTAAATATCATTTTTATTTATCTATATATATATATATATATATATATATATATATATATATTACTAGCTAAATAAAAAATGACATTTAAAGATTTATACATTATTTTTCCCAATTTTATTAAAGATAATAATAATAATAATAATAATAATAATAATAATAATAATAATAATAATAATAATAATAATAATAATAATAATAATAATAATAATAATAATAATAATAATAATAATAATAATAATAATATTTTAATAACTAATGATGAAAAAAAAATTTATAATAAGATTAAAGATTTAGAAAAAAATACTTCATTGTTGTATTTATATTTTTTTTTTAAATTATTTTAATAAAAATATTCATACAACAGTCCCAGTATATAATTATCAAACAAATACAGAATTGGGAAGATGTAGTATAATTGGATTTTTATTAAACAAAATATTTAAAATAATGTAAATATACCCAATGAAATTAAGGTGTTTGTATTCGCTTGCCCAAAGCATACAACCGATGAATGGTTGGTGAATAAAGATTATTGTAATAATAATAAAAATAAAACTTTTCAAAAATTTACAAATATTAATATTGATATTGAAGAGTTTTATTTTGAAAAGAATAATAATAACAATTATAATAATTTATTATTATTACTCAACAACAACAATAATAATAATAATAAAAATATAAACAATTTAATTACAAAATTATCTAATGATGATAATCTTTATTTAATAAAACGAACTAATTTATATAAAATAGAGGAAGTTAAAAATTTAGTTTTTAAAAAGCTAGAACAGATAGACATTTTTTATTATATCTTATATATATATTAATTTTCTATAAATAATAATTATGTGTTAATAATAAATTATGTAATGTTTGTTTGACTCTATCATAGTTTATTAAACTATCTATTAATACATTATGATTATTGTCAGGTCTATATAATAAATTGATGTAAATATTTTCTTTAATATAGTCAGTGTTTTTATCAATCCAAATATTATTTGTAAGACTATATTGTTTAATAATTTCATTAAATTGACGAGAAAAGTAATCGATTAAATTTGGTGAAATAATATCTATTATTCCTTATTCGGCTAGACTATTAAACACCCTTTCTTTGATTTGTTCATCTATTGGAAGTATGGCCATAAAAACATTTTTATCTTTACAAATATATAAAATACTTTTCCCTTCCTCTTCATTTTCAAATATTTTAGTATACATAAAATATGTTTTATCATATCTAAACATAATGTAACAAATATTTTGTTTCTTTTCTAAAAAAAAATGCAGTATCAATTTTATCTAAATCTATCGTTTTTTTTTAGGTTCAACATAACCATTTTTTTTTTGTATAGCCCAATCAAGGTCTACATAATAAAACTTGTTAATGCCTAATAATTTATTATTTGAAAAATCAATTAAATCATTCACAGATTTAATATCTGAATATAAACTCTTAAATTGATTCATTTTTTATTTTTATATAAAAAAAAAGTCATATTTTTTCATATTTTTAATAATAGTAATAATAATAATAATATTTGTAACTTTGATTCTAATTGTACTTTCTTTTTTATAATATATAAAACAAGTAATAATAATATTGATAATAATAATGATGTTTTTTTAAAAGTAAACAATGTATTTTATGATGGACTAAAATTAACACAACAACCCACTCCTATTATTACAAATACAACAACTGTTGCTTTAGATGAAAATAAAGTAAATTGTAATGATCAAATTATGAAATGTGAAACTAATAAAGATTGTTTGTATAATTGTTTAACGTTAAAGTTTAACGATTCAAATATTCATAGTTCTTCTGTTTGTTTAAATCATACGTGTATATATAATTATTATAATGATGATAATAATATTGGACAAAAAAAATAATTTAGTTTGTCTAAATGGTGGAGAACCTATTTTATCTTATTTTAGACGAGGCATAAATCTTTTTGGATGTATATGTCCTGAAAATTATATGGGAAGATTTTGTGAAATTGATAATTTATTAAAACCTGCACAACAAAAAACTTTTAATTTATAAAAAATATAAAAGATTATTTTTAAAAATATTTATTTTTTGTTAATAATATATTATATTTTATTATTGTATTATATATGAATTATATATTTATATATATAATTAAAGAAAAAATAAAATTAATATATATATATAAATGAATATTAAAGACTCTTTTAATCCCAATGATTTAATTAATCAATTTTTTAAAAAGGCATTTTCATTTACAAATTGTCAAGATAAAAAAATATAAATGAAGCCCTTAAATATCAATTCATGTTGAGAAACAAATTCCTCCTCAAGAACAAATTTATTGGCCTAGGTGGAAAGAGGAGAGAGGAGAAAAATCCTTTATACTTAAATCTGATGAAATTGAATGTGTATATTTAAGTAATACTTTTATTTCTAGCATTACTAAAAGTTATTATTTTTTGGGAAGAGTACGACGTCGTTGTTGTTTAAATGCATACAAAAATGATAATGATTTATTATATGTGGCTTTAGAAGCTCACTGTCCAAAAAATGGATTTAATGTTTTTTCAATTCAAGAAAAAACTTGTGGCCGAATTTTTATTTTTAAAGATGTTTACTTATTTGCATTTTGTATTTTACCTTATATATATAATGGTTGGATAATGAATAATAATGATGAGGCTATAAAAGCTATTGTTAATTTAATTGATAATAATAATAATAATAATGAAACTATTATTATTAAAGAAATTTGTAGATATTTAGATTATTACATTCATAATGTTAATGATAAAAAGTCATTATTACATTATATATTATTATCTTTGCTGCGCTATCCCTTTAGAATGTTGTTTTTCAAAAAAAGTTATAAGTTATGATCATTTATGTACAACCATAAATATTTTTTATAACATTCCTACACACCAGGATTATTGTAAAATTTGTTATAAATTATCATCGATGATAATAAAAGATCAACAACAAACGTTAAAAATTGCCACAAACTATGTAATTAAAAATAGTATTCATAAAATTAAATATCGATCTATTTCTATTGATGCATTAGAATTTCATTGTAATAACATTTTACAATATAAAAAAAAAATTGAAATATTATTTCCACCATCTGAAGAAGAAATTTTTGTTAAAATTAAAAATATAAATCATTTATATTTTGTATACAATGTATATTATGATGTTGATTGTGTTGTTAAAACAAATAGTATTTTACCTGATATAGAAATTGTTGGACGAATGAAATATGGTAATAAAAAAATTTATTTTAATTTAATGGGAAAGCTTTCATCACTACCAATCAGTAAATCTTATCATCATCACTATAATAATAATTTTTTAGAAAATGAAATTCAAAATGGTTTTATTTTTTTCTCGAAAAATGTAAATTTATTTATGAATACATTGTGGCTACGATATAATGATGAATTGAAACAAAATATTTACGAAGTTTTATGGAAAAATGAGGGTATTGAATTATCTTTTTGTAATAATATTAATGATAATAATATTATTAATAATAATAATAACAATGATGATGATTTGCTTAAAACGAAAAAGGTTTATAATGAATTTTTCAAAAGAAATTTTTTATAAATGTATGTATATATTATCATTATTATTATTATTTTTTATATGTATATATTATTATATATAAAAATAAAATATTTTTAAAATATATATATATATATATATATATATATATATATATATATATATATATATATATATATATATATATATATATATATATATATATATATATATATATATATATATATATTATATTATATATATATATATATATATATATATATATATATATATATATATATATATATATATATATATATATATATATATATATATATATATATATATATATATATATATATATATATATATATATATATATATATATAAAATAAAATGAAAAAAGGAAAATTTTAATTAAAAAATATATATATATATATATATATATATATATATATATATATATATATATATATATATATATATATATATATATATATATATATATATATATATATATATATATATATATATATATATATATATATATATATATATATATATATATATCATACATATAAAATAAAAATATACCAGAATCAGAGATGTATATAAAGTCAGAATTGAGAATGTGTGTATTGATAATATAAGAGAGGGGTGAAGGAAAAACATTTGTGATAGCTCAGTTACAATGCCTACTCTCATAGATATAGAAGAGGGAAAAGAAGAAAATGTTCGACAACAACGATCGTGGAGATGACATCCATCATCATCATCGTCAATTTATCATCTTCAACACCAACAACGCTTGTTGGGGTGTTTTAATCAACAATTTTGCATTTTCTGTTTAGTTGTTGTTGTAATAATTCTCTCATTGTTCAGTATTATTGGTATACCCGTTTATCATTTTTATAAAAATGATAATAATAATTATACAGATGAATTTGTTACCAATCAAACTGCTAATATTACTACCATAGGAAATACTGAAGATGAAACGGGTTATGAATTTGTTACAGTAACAACGACGGGAGCAACAAATATTACCATTAAGGCAAATACTACTACAGTAAAGGATAATAAAAATACATTAACAACGCTATCATCAAGTGACGACAATGATGAAAATGAAAAACATGATGATTGTGAGGATGATGATTTGTGTTATGAAATTTTATATGATGATGATGATGATGATAATAATGATAGTGAAGAAAATAATTGTACAATTGATTATGATGATTCGACAATTATTAATTATTATGATGATGATAGTGAAGAAACTAATCATTATGACGATTCAACGATTATCATTACTAATAATAACAATAATAGTGAAGAAAATAACCGTACAATTGATTATGATGATGATAATAATAATAACAGTACAATAAATCTTCTTGATAAACATTTAAAAATATTATTCAAGAACAAAAGATATGTTTATCAAAAGAAAAAGTAAAAAATTATATAAAATTACAGAATGATCAAATACAACCATTTATTGATTATTGTTTTACGAATAAAACTGGTTGTAACAAGCAATTTAATAAAACGTGGCCCCGAGATTGTTAAAATGATGATTGGGGATTTAATAAAGAATATCCTTGTATTCTTTTAAAACTGAACCATAAATTTGAAAATCATCAAATTATTAAAGTAATATGTAAAGAAAATAAAACTATTTTTTATCCCAGTAACAAATTTAAATCATCAATTTTACCCACTTCCTTTCCAAATTTAATGGGTATTAAATTTAATAGTAATTTAACAGAATGTAATGTAATGATGTTTGGTAAAGATTATCAACCTCTGAATATTTTTTTATTAGAATTTAAAATAGATAAATATTGTTAAAAAAATAATATAATTTTTATTTTTTATATTTATATATATGTATGTATATAATAAATATGTATAAAATATAATAATATAATATAATAAAATAAAAATAGATGTTTTTTTTTTATTCTCATATCTACATTTCATTATTAATTACTTTTAATAAAAAAATACTCAATAAATTGATATTTTTTTATAATTAAAAAATGAGTAAATTAGTATTACCATTGACTACCATTGTTTTGTTAATAAAAACAACGATAGCTACAACATCTATTAATGATGATAATTTGACCACTATTATTAATGATGACGACTCTATTACTGAAAGTAAATTAATGAGTGAAAATAGTAAAAGTGATAATGATGAGATCAGTATACCTATTAGTAATGAAATATTTTTAAAGCCTATCAAACTCAAGCTGAAAAATAGTTTAAAATCCAAATGGTTATTAGATTATAAAACGATAATGTGTTCTGCTCATTCGATAACAAATACATCAATTATACATATATTATTACTATCTGAACACCCAACCAAGATTCGTCCACGCAATTTAGAATTTGTTATTCAAAGTAATAAAAACTTTGAATTTAATTATTACGATGAAAATTGTTTAATCCAAGAAAAAAAAATCAAAGGGATAAGAAAAATTTCTTCTTCTTTTTATCCTCATACAAAAATAAACATTGATAAATGCTCTACTCATAAAAATCGCAAAGATTTAAAAAAACATTATTATTAGTTTAGATACAAAGCCTGATATTATGTATGGAAATATATTATCAAAAGATGATGATGGTGATAATAATACATCAAATATACATTTCCCTCGATTATCTCCGAAAACTAGATTTAAAATTTTGACAAGAGATTTTGTCTTTAATAATAAAAAAATTTATTACATTTATATTTATTTAACAACTTTGAAAAAACATTTTGATGAAATTTTCACAATTTAAAAACTTTAGAAAATGTTTAATGATAATAATATAATAATAATAATGACATAAATCTATATAGAAAAATTTTCCTTTACAGACGGCGAAAATATTTTTTATAAAAAGTTAAAATGAAAGTATTATTATTATTATTAATAATAATAAAAAAATAATGACATAAATTTTAATAAAAAAAATTCCTTTGAAGACAGAGAAAAAAGATTTTTTATGAAAAGTTAAAATGGAAGTATAATTATTATTAATAATAATGACATGAATTTTTATGAAAAAAAAATTTTCTTTAAGGCCAGAGACAAAAGATTTTTTATGAAAAGTAGTATTATTATTATTATTAATGACACGAATTTTTATGAAAAAAATTTTTTTATGAAAAGTAGTAGTATTATTATTAATACTGACATGAGTTTTTATGAAAAAAAAAATTTTCTTTAAGGCCAGAGAAAAAAGATTTTTTTTTATGACAAGTTAAAATGGAAGCATTAATAATAATAATAATAATAATAATAATAATAATAATAATAATAATAATAATAATAATAATAATAATAATAATAATAATAATAATAATAATAATAATAATGACATGAATCTATATAGAAACATTTTTCTTTACAGACGGAGAAATATTTTTCTATGAAAAGTTAAAATGGAAGTATTATTATTAATAAAATGACATAAATTTTTATGAAAAAAAAATTTCTTTAAGGCCAGAGAAAAAAGATTTTTTTTATGACAAGTTAAAATGGAAGTATTATTATTATTATTATTAATAAAATTACATAAATTTTTATGAAAAAAAAATTTCTTAAGGCCAGAGAAAAAAGATTTTTTTTTATGAAAAGTTAAAATGGAAGTATTATTATAATTATGATTAAAATGACATGAATTTTAATGAAAAAATTTTCTTTAAGGCCAGAGCAAAAAGATTTTTTTTATGACAAGTTAAAATGGAAGTATTATTATTATTAATAAAATAACATGAATTTTTATAAAAAAAAATTTCTTTAAGGCCAAAGAAAAAAGATTTTTTTTATGACAAGTTAAAATGGAAGTATTATTATTATTAATAAAATGACATGAATTTTTATGAAAAAAAATTTTTCTTTAAGGCCAGAGAAAAAAGATTTTTTTTATGACAAGTTAAAATGGAAGTATTATTAATAATAATAATAATAATAATAATGACATGAATCTATTTTAATAATACTAATGATGACATGAATCTATTAATAATAATAATAATGACATGAATCTATATAGAAACATTTTTCTTTACAGACGGATAAATATTTTTCTATGAAAAGTTAAAATGGAAGTATTATTATTATTAATAAAATGACATAAATTTTTCTGAAAAAAAAAATTTTCTTTAAGACTGGAGAGAAAAGATTTTGTTATGACAAGTTAAAATGGAAGTATTATTATTATTATTAAAATAATGACATAAATTTTTTTGAAAAAAAGATTTTCTCCGGTCTTAAAGATATTTTTTTATGACAAGTTAATATGGAAGTATTATTATTATTAATAATAATAATAATAATAATAATAATAATAATAATAATAATAATAATAATAATAATAATAATAATAATAATAATAACATGAATCGATATAGAAACATTTTTCTTTACAGACGGAGAAATATTTTTCTATGAAAAGTTAAAATGGAAGTATTATTATTATTAATAAAATGACATAAATTTTTATGAAAAAATATTTTTTCTTTAAGACTGAAGAGAAAAGATTTTTTTTATGACAAGTTAAAATGGAAGTATTATTATTATTATTAAAATAATGACATAAATTTTTATAAAAAAAAGATTTTCTCTGGTCTTAAAGATTTTTTTATGACAAGTTAAAATGGAAGTATTATTATTAATAATAATAATAATAATAATAATAATAATAATAATAATAATAATAATAATAATAATAATAATAATAATAATAATAATAATAATAATAATAATAATAATAATAATAATAATGACATGAATCTATATAGAAACATTTTTCTTTACAGACGGAGAAATATTTTTCTCTGAAAAGTTAAAATGGAAGTATTATTATTATTAATAATGACATAAATTTTTATGGAAAAAAAATTTTTCTTTCAGACTGGAGAAAAGATTTTTTTTATGAAAAGTTAAAATGGAAGTATTATTATTATTAATAATGACACGAATTTTTATGAAAAAAAAAATTTTCTTTAAGACCGGAGAGAAAAGATTTTTTTTATAAAAAGATAAAATGGAAGTATTATTATTATTATTATTAATAATGACATAAATTTTTATGAAAAAAAGACTTTCTCCGGTCTTAAAGATTTTGTTATGACAAGTTAAAATGGAAGTACTATTATTATTATTAATAATAATAAAATAACATAAATTTTTATGAAAAAAAAATTTTCTTTAATGACAGAGAAAAAAGATTTTTTTTCATGACAAGGTAAAATGGAAGTATTATTATTATTAATAATGACATGAATTTTTATGAGAAAAAAAATTTCTTTAAGGAGAGAGAAAAAAGATTTTTTTCATGACAAGTTAAAATGGAAGTATTAATAATAATAATAATAATAATAATAATAATAATAATAATAATAATAATAATAATAATAATAATAATAATAATAATAATAATAATAATAATGACATGAATCTATATAGAAACATTTTTCTTTACAGACGGAGAAATATTTTTCTATGAAAAGGTAAAATGGAAGTATTGTTATTATTATTAATAATAACATAAATTTTTATGGGAAAAAAATTTTTCTTTAAGACCGGAGAGAAAAGATTTTTGTTATGAAAAGTTAAAATGGAAGTATTGTTATTATTATTAGTAAAATGGCATAAATTTTTATGAAAAAAAATTTTCCTTTAAGGCCAGAGAAAAAAGATTTTTTTATAACAAATTAAAATGGAAGTATTAATAATAATAATAATAATAATAATAATAATAATAATAATAATAATAATAATAATAATAATAATAATAATAATAATAATAATAATAATAATAATAATAATAATGACATGAATCTATATAGAAACATTTTTCTTTACAGACAGAGAAATATTTTTCTATGAAAAGGTAAAATGGAAGTATTGTTATTATTATTAATAATAACATAAATTTTTATGGAAAAAAAATTTTTCTTTAAGACCGGAGAGAAAAGATTTTTCTATGACAAGTTAAAATGGAAGTATTGTTATTATTATTAATAAAATGGCATAAATTTTTATGAAAAAAAATTTTCCTTTAAGGCCAGAGAAAAAAGATTTTTTTATAACTATTTAAAATGGAAGTATTAATAATAATAATAATAATAATAATAATAATAATAATAATAATAATAATAATAATAATAATAATAATAATAATAATAATAATAATAATAATAATAATAATAATAATGATGACATGAATCTATATAGAAACATTTTTCTTTAGAGACGGAGAAATATTTTTCTATGAAAAGTTAAAATGGAAGTATTGTTATTATTATTAATAATAACATAAATTTTTATGGAAAAAAAATTTTTCTTTAAGAACGGAGAGAAAAGATTTTTTTATGACAAGTTAAAATGGAAGTACTGTTATTATTATTAATAAAATGGCATAAATTTTTATGAAAAAAATTTTCCTTTAAGGCCAGAGAAAAAAGAATTTTTTTTTTATAACAATTTAAAATTGAAGTATTAATAATAATAATAATAATAATAATAATAATAATAATAATAATAATAATAATAATAATAATAATAATAATAATAATAATAATGACATGAATCTATATAGAAACATTTTTCTTTACAGACGGAGAAATATTTTTCTATGAAAAGTTAAAATGGAAGTATTATTATTATTATTAATAAAATGACATAGATTTTTATGAAAAAAAAATTTTCTTTAAGGCCAGAGAAAAAAGATTTTTTCATGACAAGTTAAAATCGAAGTATTGTTATTATTATTAATAAAATGACATAAATTTTTATGAAAAAAAATTTTCCTTAAGGCCAGAGAAAAAAGATTTTTTTTATGACAAGTTAAAATGGAAGTATTAATAATAATAATAATGACATGAACCTATATAGAAACATTTTTCTTTACAGACGGAGAAATATTTTTCTATGAAAAGTTAAAAGGGAAGTATTATTATTATTATTATTATTATTATTATTATTATTATTATTATTATTATTATTATTATTATTATTATTATTATTATTATTATTATTATTATTATTATTAATAAAATGACATAAATTTTTATGAAAAAAAAATTTTCTTTAAGGCCAGAGAAAAAAGATTTTTTTTATGACAAGTTAAAATGGAAGTATTAATAATAATAATAATGACTTGAATCAATATAGAAACATTTTTCTTTACAGACGGAGAAATATTTTTTTATGAAAAGTTAAAATGGAAGTATTATTATTATTAATAATGACATAAATTTTTATGGAAAAAAAATTTTTCTTTCAGACTGGAGAAAGGATTTTTTTTATGAAAAGTTAAAATGGAAGTATTATTATTATTAATAATGACACGAATTTTTATGAAAAAAATTTTTTTCTAAAAGACCGGAGAGAAAAGATTTTTTTTTATGAAAAGTTAAAATGGAAGTAATATTATTATTATTATTATTAATAATGACATAAATTTTTATGAAAAAAAGACTTTCTCCGGTCTTAAAGATTTTTTTATGACAAGTTAAAATGGAAGTACTATTATTATTATTATTATTAATAATAAAATGACATAAATTTTTATAAAAAAAAAATTTTTCTTTAAGGCCAGAGAAAAAAGATTTTTTTTCATGACAATTTAAAATGGAAGTATTAATAATAATAATAATAATAATAATAATAATAATAATAATAATAATAATAATAATAATAATAATAATAATAATAATAATAATAATAATAATAATAATAATGACATGAATCTATATAGAAACATTTTTCTTTACAGAGAGAGAAATATTTTTCTATGAAAAGTTAAAATGGAAGTATTGTTATTATTATTAATAATAACATAAATTTTTATGGAAAAAAAAATTTTCTTTAAGACCGGAGAGAAAAGATTTTTTTTATGAAAAGTTAAAATGGAAGTATAGTTATTATTATTAATAAAATGGCATAAATTTTTATGAAAAAAAATTTTCCCTTAAGGTCAGAGAAAAAATATTTTTTTTTTTAACAAGTTAAAATGGAAGTATTAATAATAATAATAATAATAATAATAATAATAATAATAATAATAATAATAATAATAATAATAATAATAATAATAATAATAATAATAATAATAATATTAATAATAATAATAATAATAATAATAATAATAATAATAATAATAATAATAATAATAATAATGACATGAATCTATGTAGAAACATTTTTCTTTACAGACGGAGAAATATTTTTCTATGAAAAGTTAAAATGGAAGTATTATTATTATTATTAAAATGACATAAATTTTTATGAAAAAAAATTTTACTTTAAGACCAGAGAAAAAAGATTTTTTTATGACAAGTTAAAATGGAAGTATTATTATTATTATTAATAAAATTACATAAATTTTTATGAAAAAAAAATTTTCTTTAACGCCAGAGAAAAAATATTTTTTTTATGACAAGTTAAAATGGAAGTATTAATAATAATAATAATGACATGAATCTATATAGAAACATTTTTTTTTACAGACGGAGAAATATTTTTCTATGAAAAGTTAAAATGGAAGTATTGTTATTATTATTAATAATAACATAAATTTTTATGGAAAAAAAATTTTTCTTTATGACCGGAGAGAAAAGATTTTTTTATGACAAGTTAAAATGGAAGTATTGTTATTATTATTAATAAAATGGCATAAATTTTTATGAAAAAAAAATTTCCTTTCAGACCAGAGAAAAAAGATTTTTTTATAAGAAGTTAAAATGGAAGTATTAATAATAATAATAATTATAATAATAATAATAATAATAATAATAATAATAATAATAATAATAATAATAATAATAATAATAATAATAATAATAATAATAATAATAATGACATGAATCTATATAGAAACATTTTTCTTTACAGACAGAGAAATATTTTTCTATGAAAAGTTAAAATGGAAGTATTATTATTATTATTAATAAAATGACATAAATTTTTATGAAGAAAAAATTTTCTTTAACGCCAGAGAAAAAAGATTTTTTCATGACAAGTTAAAATGGAAGTATTGTTATTATTATTAATAAAATGACATAAATTTTTATGAAAAAAAAAAAAATTCTTTAAGGCCAGAGAAAAAAGATTTTTTTTATGAAAAGTTAAAATGGAAGTATTAATAATAATAATAATGACATGAATCTATATAGAAAAATTTTTCTTTACAGACGGAGAAATATTTTTCTATCAAAAGTTAAAATGGAAGTATTATTATTATTATTATTAATAAAATTACATAAATTTTTATGAAAAAAAAAATTTTCTTTAAGGCCAGAGAAAAAAGATTTTTTTATGACAAGTTAAAATGGAAGTATTAATAATAATAATAATAATAATAATAATAATAATAATAATAATAATAATAATAATAATAATAATAATAATAATAATAATAATAATAATAATAATAATAATGACATGAATCTATATAGAAACATTTTTCTTTACAGACGGAGAAATATTTTTCTATAAAAAGTTAAAATGGAAGTATTATTATTATTAATAATGACAAATTTTTATGGAAAAAAATTTTTTCTTTCAGACTGGAGAAAAGATTTTTTTTATGAAAAGTTAAAATGGAAGTATTATTATTATTAATAATGACACGAATTTTTATGAAAAAAATTTTTTTCTTTAAGACCGGAGAGAAAAGATTTTTTTTTTTTATGAAAAGTTAAAATGGAAGTATTATTATTATTATTATTAATAATGACATAAATTTTTATGAAAAAAAGACTTTCTCCGGTCTTAAAGATTTTTTTATGACAAGTTAAAATGGAAGTACTACTATTATTATTATTAATAATAATAAAATGATATAAATTTTTATGAAAAAATTTTTTTCTTTAAGACCAAAGAAAAAAGATTTTTTTTTCATGACAAGTTAAAATGGAAGTATTATTATTATTATTATTATTATTATTATTATTATTATTATTATTATTATTATTATTATTATTATTATTATTATTATTATTATTATTATTAATGACATAAATTTTTATGAAAAAAAATTTTCCTTTAAGGCCAGAGAAAAAAGATTTTTTTTTACAACTATTTAAAATGGAAGTATTAATAATAATAATAATAATAATAATAATAATAATGATAATAATAATAATAATAATAATAATAATAATAATAATAATAATAATAATAATAATAATAATGACATGAATCTATATAGAAACATTTTTCTTTAGAGACGGAGAAATATTTTTCTATGAAAAGTTAAAATGGAAGTATTGTTATTATTATTAATAATAACATAAATTTTTATGGAAAAAAAAATTTTTCTTTAAGAACGGAGAGAAAAGATTTTTTTATGACAAGTTAAAATGGAAGTACTGTTATTATTATTAATAAAATGGCATAAATATTTATGAAAAAAAATTTCCTTTAAGGCCAGAGAAAAAAGATTTTTATAACAATTTAAAATTGAAGTATTAATAATAATAATAATAATAATAATAATAATAATAATAATAATAATAATAATAATAATAATAATAATAATAATAATAATAATAATAATAATAATAATAATAATAATAATAATAATGACAGGAATCTATATAGAAACATTTTTCTTTACAGACGGAGAAATATTTTTCTATGAAAAGTTAAAATGGAAGTATTATTATTATTATTATTATTAAAATGACATAGATTTTTATGAAAAAAAAAATTTCTTTAAGGCCAGAGAAAAAAGATTTTTTCATGACAAGTTAAAATGGAAGTATTGTTATTATTATTAATAAAATGACATAAATTTTTATGAAAAAAAAATTTTCTTTAAGGCCAGAGAAAAAAGATTGTTTTTGTGACAAGTTAAAATGGAAGTATTAAAAATAATAATAATGACATGAATCTATATAGAAACATTTTTCTTTACAGACGGAGAAATATTTTTCTATGAAAAGTTAAAATGGAAGTATTATTATTATTATTATTATTATTATTATTATTATTATTATTATTATTATTATTATTATTATTATTATTATTATTATTATTATTATTATTATTATTATTATTATTAATAAAATGACATAAATTTTTATGAAAAAAAAAATTTTCTTTAAGGCCAGAGAAAAAAGATTTTTTTATGACAATTTAAAATGGAAGTATTAATAATAATAATAATAATGACTTGAATCTATATATAAACATTTTTCTTTACAGACGGATAAATATTTTTTTATGAAAAGTTAAAATGGAAGTATTATTATTATTAATAATGACATAAATTTTTATGGAAAAAAATTTTTTCTTTCAGACTGGAGAAAGGATTTTTTTTATGAAAAGTTAAAATGGAAGTATTATTATTATTAATAAAACACGAATTTTTATGAAAAAAATTTTTTTCTTTAAGACCGGAGAGAAAAGATTTTTTTTTATGAAAAGTTAAATTGGAAGTATTATTATTATTATTATTATTATTATTAATAATGACATAAATTTTTATGAAAAAAAGACTTTCTCCGGTCTTAAAGATTTTTTTATGACAATTTAAAATGGAAGTACTATTATTATTATTATTAATAATAATAAAATGACATAAATTTTTATGAAAAAAATTTTTTCTTTAAGGCCAGAGAAAAAAGATTTTTTTTCATGACAATTTAAAATGGAAGTATTAATAATAATAATAATAATAATAATAATACTAATAATAATGACATGAATCTATATAGAAACATTTTTCTTTACAGACGGAGAAATATTTTTCTATGAAAAGTTAAAATGGAAGTATTGTTACTATTATTATTAATAACATAAATTTTTATGGAAAAAAAAAATTTCTTTAAGACCGGAGAGAAAAGATTTTTTTTATGAAAAGTTAAAATGGAAGTATTGTTATTATTATTAATAAAATGGCATAAATTTTTATGAAAAAAAATCTTCCCTTAAGGTCAGAGAAAAAGATTTTTTTTATAACAAGTTAAAATGGAAGTATTAATAATAATAATAATAATAATAATAATAATAATAATAATAATAATAATAATAATAATAATAATAATAATAATAATAATAATAATGACATGAATCTATATAGAAAAATTTTTCTTTACAGACGGAGAAATATTTTTCTATGAAAAGTTAAAATGGAAGTATTATTATTATTATTATTATTATTATTATTATTATTATTATTATTATTATTATTATTATTATTATTATTATTATTATTATTATTATTATTATTATTATTCTTATTATTATTATTATTATTATTATTATTATTATTATTATTATTATTATTATTATTAATGACATGAATTTTTATGAAAAAAAATTTTCCTTTAAGGCCAGAGAAAAAAGATTTTTTTTACAACTATTTAAAATGTAAGTATTAATAATAATAATAATAATAATAATAATAATAATAATAATAATAATAATAATAATAATAATAATAATAATGACATGAATCTATATAGAAACATTTTTCTTTAGAGACGGAGAAATATTTTTCTATGAAAAGTTAAAATGGAAGTATTGTTATTATTATTAATAATAACATAAATTTTTATGGAAAAAAATTTTTCTTTAAGAACGGAGAGAAAAGATTTTTTTATGACAAGTTAAAATGGAAGTACTGTTATTATTATTAATAAAATGGCATAAATATTTATGAAAAAAATTTTCCTTTAAGGCCAGAGAAAAAAGATTTTTATAACAATTTAAAATTGAAGTATTAATAATAATAATAATAATAATAATAATAATAATAATAATAATAATAATAATAATAATAATAATAATAATAATGACAGGAATCTATATAGAAACATTTTTCTTTACAGACGGAGAAATATTTTTCTATGAAAAGTTAAAATGGAAGTATTATTATTATTATTATTATTATTATTATTATTATTATTATTATTAAAATGACATAGATTTTTATGAAAAAAAAAATTTCTTTAAGGCCAGAGAAAAAAGATTTTATCATGACAAGTTAAAATGGAAGTATTGTTATTATTATTAATAAAATGACATAAATTTTTATGAAAAAAAAAATTTTCTTTAAGGCCAGAGAAAAAAGATTTTTTTTATGACAAGTTAAAATGGAAGTATTAAAAATAATAATAATGACATGAATCTATATAGAAACATTTTTCTTTACAGACGGAGAAATATTTTTCTATGAAAAGTTAAAATGGAAGTATTATTATTATTATTATTATTATTATTATTATTATTATTATTATTATTATTATTATTATTATTATTATTATTATTAATAAAATGACATAAATTTTTATGAAAAAAAAAATTTTCTTTAAGGCCAGAGAAAAAAGATTTTTTTATGACAAGTTAAAATGGAAGTATTAATAATAATAATAATAATGACTTGAATCTATATATAAACATTTTTCTTTACAGATGGATAAATATTTTTTTATAAAAAGTTAAAATGGAAGTATTATTATTATTAATAATGACATAAATTTTTATGGAAAAAAAATTTTTCTTTCAGACTGGAGAAAGGATTTTTTTTATGAAAAGTTAAAATGGAAGTATTATTATTATTAATAAAACACGAATTTTTATGAAAAAAATTTTTTTCTTTAAGACCGGAGAGAAAAGATTTTTTTTTATGAAAAGTTAAAATGGAAGTATTATTATTATTATTATTATTATTATTATTATTAATAATGACATAAATTTTTATGAAAAAAAGACTTTCTCCGGTCTCAAAGATTTTTTTATGACAATTTAAAATGGAAGTACTATTATTATTATTATTAATAATAATAAAATTACATAAATTTTTATGAAAAAAATTTTTTCTTTAAGGCCAGAGAAAAAAGATTTTTTTTCATGACAATTTAAAATGGAAGTATTAATAATAATAATAATAATAATACTAATAATAATGACATGAATCTATATAGAAACATTTTTCTTTACAGACGGAGAAATATTTTTCTATGAAAAGTTAAAATGGAAGTATTGTTATTATTATTATTAATAACATAAATTTTTATGGAAAAAAAAAATTTCTTTAAGACCGGAGAGAAAAGATTTTTTTTATGAAAAGTTAAAATGGAAGTATTGTTATTATTATTAATAAAATGGCATAAATTTTTATGAAAAAAAATCTTCCCTTAAGGTCAGAGAAAAAGATTTTTTTATAACAAGTTAAAATGGAAGTATTAATAATAATAATAATAATAATAATAATAATAATAATAATAATAATAATAATAATAATAATAATAATAATAATAATAATAATAATAATAATAATAATAATAATGACATGAATCTATATAGAAAAATTTTTCTTTACAGACGGAGAAATATTTTTCTATGAAAAGTTAAAATGGAAGTATTATTATTATTATTATTAAAATGACATAAATTTTTATAAAAAGAAATTTTTACTTTAAGACCAGAGAAAAAAGATTTTTTTTATGACAAATTAAAATGGAAGTATTAATATTATTATTAATAAAATTACATAAATTTTTATGAAAAAAAAAATTTTCTTTAAGGCCAGAGAAAAAAGATTTTTTTTATGACAAGTTAAAATGGAAGTATTAATAATAATAATAATGACATGAATCTATATAGAAACATTTTTCTTTACAGACGGAGAAATATTTTTCTATGAAAAGTTAAAATGGAAGTATTGTTATTATTATTAATAATAACATAAATTTTTATGGAAAAAAATTTTTTCTTTATGACCGGAGAGAAAAGATTTTTTTATGACAAGTTAAAATGGAAGTATTGTTATTATTATTAATAAAATGGCATAAATTTTTATGAAAAAAAAATTTTCTTTAAGGCCAGAGAAAAAAGATTTTTTTATAAGAAGTTAAAATGGAAGTATTAATAATAATAATAATAATAATAATAATAATAATAATAATAATAATAATAATAATAATAATAATAATAATAATAATAATAATAATAATAATAATAATAATGACATGAATCTGTATAGAAACATTTTTCTTTACAGACGGAGAAATATTTTTCTATGAAAAGTTAAAATGGAAGTATTTTTATTATTATTAATAAAATGACATAAATTTTTATGAAAAAAAAATTTTCTTTAAGGCCAGAGAAAAAAGATTTTTTCATGACAAGTTAAAATGGAAGTATTGTTATTATTATTAATAAAATGACATAAATTTTTATGAAAAAAAAATTTTCTTTAAGGCCAGAGAAAAAAGATTTTTTTTATGACAAGTTAAAATGGAAGTATTAATAATAATAATAATGACATGAATTTATATAGAAAAATTTTTCTTTACAGACGGAGAAATATTTTTCTATGAAAAGTTAAAATGGAAGTATTATTATTATTATTATTATTAATAAAATGACATAAATTTTTATGAAAAAAAAATTTTTCTTTAAGGCCAGAGAAAAAAGATTTTTTTTATGACAAGTTAAAATGGAAGTATTAATAATAATAATAATGACATGAATTTATATAGAAAAATTTTTCTTTACAAACGGAGAAATATTTTTCTATGAAAAGTTAAAATGGATGTATTATTATTATTATTATTAATAAAATGACATAAATTTTTATGAAAAAAAAAATTTTCTTTAAGGCCAGAGAAAAAAGATTGTTTTTATGACAAGTTAAAATGGAAGTATTAATAATAATAATAATAATAATAATAATATTAATAATAATAATAATAATAATAATAATAATAATAATAATAATAATAATAATAATAATAATAATAATAATAATGACATGAATCTATATAGAAACATTTTTCTTTACAGACGGAGAAATATTTTTCTATAAAAAGTTAAAATGGAAGTATTATTATTATTAATAATGACAAATTTTTATGGAAAAAAAATTTTTCTTTCAGACTGGAGAAAAGGTTTTTTTTTATGAAAAGTTAAAATGGAAGTATTATTATTATTAATAAAGACACGAATTTTTATGAAAAAAATTTTTTTCTTTAAGACCGGAGAGAAAAGATTTTTTTTTTATGAAAAGTTAAGATGGAAGTATTATTATTATTATTATTATTATTATTATTAATAATGACATAAATTTTTATGAAAAAAAGACTTTCTCCGGTCTTAAAGATTTTTTTATGACAAGTTAAAATGGAAGTACTATTATTATTATTATTATTATTATTATTAATAATAAAATGATATAAATTTTTATGAAAACATTTTTTTCTTGAAGACCAGAGAAAAAAGATTTTTTTTCATGACAAGTTAAAAAGGAAGTATTATTATTATTATTATTATTATTATTATTATTATTATTATTATTATTATTATTATTATTATTATTATTATTATTATTATTATTATTATTATTATTATTATTATTATTATTATTATTAATGACATAAATTTTTATGAAAAAAAATTTCTTTAAGGCCAGAGAAAAAAAAATTTTTCATGACAAGTTAAAATGGAAGTATTAATAATAATAATAATAATAATAATAATAATAATAATAATAATAATAATAATAATAATAATAATAATAATAATAATAATAATGACATGAATCTATATAGAAACATTTTTCTTTACAGACGGAGAAATATTTTTCTATGAAAAGTTAAAATGGAAGTATTGTTATTATTATTAATAATAACATAAATTTTTATGGAAAACAAATTTTTCTTTAAGACCGGAGAGAAAAGATTTTTTTTTTATGAAAAGTTAAAATGGAAGTATTGTTATTATTATTAATAAAATGGCATAAATTTTTATGAAAAAAAAATTTCCTTTAAGGCCAGAGAAAAAATATTTTTTTTATAACAAGTTAAAATGGAAGTATTAATAATAATAATAATAATAATAATAATAATAATAATAATAATAATAATAATAATAATAATAATAATAATAATAATAATAATAATAATAATAATAATAATAATAATAATAATGACATGAATCTATAGAGAAACATTTTTCTTTACAGACGGAGAAATATTTTTCTATGAAAAGTTAAAATGGAAGTGTTGTTATTATTAATAATAATAACATAAATTTTTATGGAAAAAAATTTTTCTTTAAGACCGGAGAGAAAAGATTTTTTTTTATGAAAAGTTAAAATGGAAGTATTGTTATTATTATTAATAAAATGGCATAAATTTTTATGAAAAAAAAATTTTCCTTTAAGGCCAGAGAAAAAATATTTTTTTTATAACAAGTTAAAATGGAAGTATTAATAATAATAATAATAATAATAATAATAATAATAATAATAATAATAATAATAATAATAATAATAATAATAATAATAATAATAATAATAATAATAATGACATGTATCTATATAGAAACATTTTTCTTTACAGACGGAGAAATATTTTTCTATGAAAAGTTAAAATGGAAGTATTATTATTATTATTAATAAAATTACATAAATTTTTATGAAAAAAACATTTTCTTTAAGGCCAGAGAAGAAAGATTTTTTCATGACAAGTTAAAATGGAAGTATTTTTATTATTATTAATAAAATGACATAAATTTTTATGAAAAAAAATTTTCTTTAAGGCCATAGAAAAAAGATTTTTTTATAACAAGTTAAAATGGAAGTATTAATAATAATAATAATGATATGAATCTATATAGAAACATTTTTCTTTACAGACGGAGAAATATTTTTCTATAAAAAGTTAAAATGGAAGTATTATTATTATTAATAATGACAAATTTTATGGAAAAAAAATTTTTCTTTCAGACTGGAGAAAAGATTTTTTTTATGAAAAGTTAAAATGGAAGTATTATTATTATTAATAATAACACGAATTTTTATGAAAAAAAAATTTTCCTTTAAGACCGGAGAGAAAAGATTTTTTTTTATGAAAAGTTAAAATGGAAGTATTATTATTATTATTATTAATAATGACATAAATTTTTATGAAAAAAAGACTTTCTCCGGTCTTAAAGATTTTTTTATGACAAGTTAAAATGGAAGTACTGTTATTATTATTATTAATAATAATAAAATGATATAAATTTTTATGAAAAATTTTTTTTCTTTAAGACCAGAGAAAAAAGATTTTTTTTCATGACACGTTAAAATGGAAGTATTATTATTATTATTATTATTATTATTATTATTATTATTATTATTATTATTATTATTATTATTATTATTATTATTATTATTATTATTATTAATGACATGAATTTTTATGAAAAACAATTTCTTTAAGGCCAGAGAAAAAAATTTTTTTCATGACAAGTTAAAATGGAAGTAATAATAATAATAATAATAATAATAATAATAATAATAATAATAATAATAATAATAATAATAATAATAATAATAATAATAATAATAATAATAATAATAATAATAATGACATGAATCTATATAGAAACATTTTTCTTTACAGACGGAGAAATATTTTTCTATTAAAAGTTAAAATGGAAGTATTGTTATTATTATTAATAATAACATAATTTTTTATGGGAAACAAATTTTTCTTTAAGACCGGAGAGAAAAGATTTTTTTTATGAAAAGTTAAAATGGAAGTATTGTTATTATTATTAATAAAATGACATACATTTTTATGAAAAAAATTTTCCTTTAAGGCCAGAGAAAAAAGATTTTTTTTATAACAAGTTAAAATGGAAGTATTAATAATAATAATAATAATAATAATAATAATAATAATAATAATAATAATAATAATAATAATAATAATAATAATAATAATAATAATGACATGAATCTATATAGAAACATTTTTCTTTACAGACGGAGAAATATTTTTCTATGAAAAGTTAAAATGGAAGTATTGTTATTATTAATAATAATAACATAAATTTTTATGGAAAAAAATTTTTCTTTAAGACCGGAGAGAAAAGATTTTTTTATGAAAAGTTAAAATGGAAGTATTGTTATTATTATTAATAAAATGGCATAAATTTTTATAAAAAAAATTTTCCTTTAAGGCCAGAGAAAAAATATTTTTTTATAACAAGTTAAAATGGAAGTATTAATAATAATAATAATAATAATAATAATAATAATAATAATAATAATAATAATAATAATAATAATAATAATAATAATAATAATTACATGAATCTATATAGAAACATTTTTCTTTACAGACGGAGAAATATTTTTCTATGAAAAGTTAAAATGGAAGTATTATTATTATTATTAATAAAATGACATATATTTTTATGAAAAAAACATTTTCTTTAAGGCCAGAGAAGAAAGATTTTTTCATGACAAGTTAAAATGGAAGTATTGTTATTATTATTAATAAAATGACATAAATTTTTCTGAAAAAAAAATTTTCTTTAAGGCCAGAGAAAAAAGATTTTTTTATAACAAGTTAAAATGGAAGTATTAATAATAATAATAATGATATGAATCTATATAGAAACATTTTTCTTTACAGACGGAGAAATATTTTTCTATGAAAAGTTAAAATGGAAGTATTATTATTATTATTAATAAAATGACATAAATTATTATGAAAAAAAAAAAATTTTCTTTAAGGCCAGAGAAAAAAGATTTTTTTTATGACAAGTTAAAATGGAAGTATTAATTATAATAATAATGACATGAATCTATATAGAAACATTTTTCTTTACCGACGGAGAAATATTTTTCTATGAAAAGTTAAAATGGAAGTATTATTATTAGTATTATTATTATTATTATTATTATTATTATTATTATTATTATTATTATTATTATTATTATTATTATTATTATTATTATTATTAATAAAATGACATAAATTTTTATGAAAAAAAAAATTTTCTTTAAGGCCAGAGAAAAAAGATTTTTTTTTATGACAAGTTAAAATGGAAGTATTAATAATAATAATAATAATAATAATAATAATAATAATAATAATAATAATAATAATAATAATAATAATAATAATGACTTGAATCTATATAGAAACATTTTTCTTTACAGACGGAGAAATATTTTTTTATGAAAAGTTAAAATGGAAGTATTATTATTATTAATAATGACATAAATTTTTATGGAAAAAAAATTTTTCTTTCAGACTGCAGAAAGGATTTTTTTTATGAAAAGTTAAAATGGAAGTATTATTATTATTAATAAAACACGAATTTTTATGAAAAAAATTTTTTTCTTTAAGACCGGAGAGAAAAGATTTTTTTTTATGAAAAGTTAAAATGGAAGTATTATTATTATTATTATTATTATTAATAATGACATAAATTTTTTTGAAAAAAAGATTTTCTCCGGTCTTAAAGAATTTTTTATGACAAGTTAAAATGGAAGTACTATTATTATTATTATTATTATTAATAATAAAATGACATAAATTTTTATGAAAAAAATTTTTTCTTTAAGGCCAGAGAAAAAAGATTTTTTTTCATGACAATTTAAAATGGAAGTATTAAGAATAATAATAATAATAATAATAATAATAATAATAATAATAATAATAATAATAATAATACTAATAATAATGACATGAATCTATATAGAAACATTTTTCTTTACAGACGGAGAAATATTTTTCTATGAAAAGTTATAATGGAAGTATTGTTATTATTATTAATAATAACATAAATTTTTATGGAAAAAAAAATTTCTTTAAGACCGGAGAGAAAAGATTTTTTTTTATGAAAAGTTAAAATGGAAGTATTGTTATTATTATTAATAAAATGGCATAAATTTTTCTGAAAAAAAATTTTCCCTTAAGGTCAGAGAAAAAAGATTTTTTTTATAACAAGATATAATGGAAGTATAAATAATAATAATAATAATAATAATAATAATAATAATAATAATAATAATAATAATAATAATAATAATAATAATAATAATAATAATAATAATAATAATAATGACATGAATCTATATAGAAACATTTTTCTTTACAGACGGAGAAATATTTTTCAATGAAAAGTTAAAATGGAAGTATTATTATTATTATTAAAATGACATAAATTTTTATAAAAAGAAATTTTTACTTTAAGACCAGAGAAAAAATATTTTTTTATGACAAATTAAAATGGAAGTATTATTATTATTATTAATAAAATTACATAAATTTTTATGAAAAAAAAATTTTCTTTAAGGCCAGAGAAAAAAGATTTTTTTATGACAAGTTAAAATGGAAGTATTAATAATAATAATAATGACATGAATCTATATGGAAACATTTTTCTTTACAGACGGAGAAATATTTTTCTATGAAAAGTTAAAATGGAAGTATTGTTATTATTATTAATAATAACATAAATTTTTATGGGAAAAAATTTTTTCTTTATGACCGGAGAGAAAAGATTTTTTATGACAAGTTAAAATGGAAGTATTGTTATTATTATTAATAAAATGGCATAAATTTTTATGAAAAAAAATTTTCCTTTAAGGCCAGAGAAAAAAGATTTTTTTATAAGAAGTTAAAATGGAAGTATTAATAATAATAATAATAATAGTAATAATAATAATAATAATAATAATAATAATAATAATAATAATAATAATAATAATAATAATAATAATAATAATAATGACATGAATCTGTATAGAAACATTTTTCTTTACAGACGGAGAAATATTTTTCTATGAAAAGTTAAAATGGAAGTATTATTATTATTATTATTATTATTATTAAAATGACATAAATTTTTATGAAAAAAAAATTTTCTTTAAGGCCAGAGAAAAAAGATTTTTTCATGACAAGTTAAAATGGAAGTATTGTTATTATTATTAATAAAATGACATAAATTTTTATGAAAAAAAAATTTTCTTTAAGGCCAGAGAAAAAAGATTTTTTTTATGACAAGTTAAAATGGAAGTATTAATAATAATAATAATGACATGAATTTATATAGAAAAATTTTTCTTTACAGACGGAGAAATATTTTTCTATGAAAAGTTAAAATGGAAGTATTATTATTATTATTATTATTAATAAAATGACATAAATTTTTATGAAAAAAAAATTTTCTTTAAGGCCAGATAAAAAAGATTTTTTTTATGACAAGTTAAAATGGAAGTATTAATAATAATAATAATAATAATAATAATAATAATAATAATAATAATAATAATAATAATAATAATAATAATAATAATAATAATAATAATAATAATGACATGAATCTATATAGAAACATTTTTCTTTACAGACGGAGAAATATTTTTCTATAAAAAGTTAAAATGGAAGTATTATTATTATTAATAATGAAAAATTTTTATGGAAAAAAAATTTTTCTTTCAGACTGGAGAAAAGATTTTTTTTATGAAAAGTTAAAATGGAAGTATTATTATTATTAATAATGACACGAATTTTTATGAAAAAAAAATTTTTCTTTAAGACCGGAGTGAAAAGATTTTTTTTTATGAAAAGTTAAAATGGAAGTATTATTATTATTATTATTATTATTATTATTATTATTAATAATGACATAAATTTTTATGAAAAAAATACTTTCTCCGGTCTTAAAGATTTTTTTATGACAAGTTAAAATGGAAGTACTATTATTATTATTATTATTATTATTATTATTATTAATAATAATAAAATTATATAAATTTTTATGAAAAAATTTTTTTCTTTAAGACCAGAGAAAAAAAATTTTTTTTCATGACAAGTTAAAATGGAAGTATTATTATTATTATTATTATTATTATTATTATTATTATTATTATTATTATTATTATTATTATTATTATTATTATTAATGACATGAATTTTTATGAAAAAAAATTTCTTTAAGGCCAGAGAAAAATTTTTTTTTCATGACAAGTTAAAATGGAAGTATTAATAATAATAATAATAATAATAATAATAATAATAATAATAATAATAATAATAATAATAATAATAATAAAAATAATAATAATAATAATAATAATAATAATAATAATAATAATAATAATAATAATAATAATAATAATAATAATAATAATAATAATAATAATGACATGAATCTATATAGAAACATTTTTCTTTACAGACGGAGAAATATTTTTCTATGAAAAGTTAAAATGGAAGTGTTGTTATTATTAATAATAATAACATAAATTTTTATGGAAAAAAATTTTTCTTTAAGACCGGAGAGAAAAGATTTTTTTTATGAAAAGTTAAAATGGAAGTATTGTTATTATTATTAATAAAATGGCATAAATTTTTATGAAAAAAAATTTTCCTTTAAGGCCAGAGAAAAAATATTTTTTTTATAACAAGTTAAAATGGAAGTATTAATAATAATAATAATAATAATAATAATAATAATAATAATAATAATAATAATAATAATAATAATAATAATAATAATAATAATAATAATAATAATAATAATAATAATAATAATAATGACATGAATCTATATAGAAACATTTTTCTTTACAGACGGAGAAATATTTTTCTATGAAAAGTTAAAATGGAAGTATTATTATTATTATTATTAATAAAATGACATAAATTTTTATGAAAAAAACATTTTCTTTAAGGCCAGAGAAGAAAGATTTTTTCATGACAAGTTAAAATGGAAGTATTGTTATTATTATTAATAAAATGACATAAATTTTTCTGAAAAAAAAATTTTCTTTAAGGCCATAGAAAAAATATTTTTTTATAACAAGTTAAAATGGAAGTATTAATAATAATAATAATGATATGAATCTATAAAGAAACATTTTTCTTTACAGACGGAGAAATATTTTTCTATAAAAAGTTAAAATGGAAGTATTATTATTATTAATAATGACAAATTTTTATGGAAAAAAAATTTTTCTTTCAGACTGGAGAAAAGATTTTTTTTATGAAAAGTTAAAATGGAAGTATTATTATTATTAATAATGACACGAATTTTTATGAAAAAAAATTTTTTCTTTAAGACCGGAGAGAAAAGATTTTTTTTATGAAAAGTTAAAATGGAAGTATTATTATTATTATTATTAATAATGACATAAATTTTTATGAAAAAAAGACTTTCTCCGGTCTTAAAGATTTTTTTATGACAAGTTAAAATGGAAGTACTGTTATTATTATTATTAATAATAATAAAATGATATAAATTTTTATGAAAATTTTTTTTTCTTTAAGACCAGAGAATAAAGATTTTTTTCATGACAAGTTAAAATGGAAGTATTATTATTATTATTATTATTATTATTATTATTATTATTATTATTATTATTATTATTATTATTATTATTATTATTATTATTATTATTATTATTAATGACATGAATTTTTATGAAAAAAAATTTCTTTAAGGCCAGAGAAAAAAAACTTTTTTCATGACAAGTTAAAATGGAAGTAATAATAATAATAATAATAATAATAATAATAATAATAATAATAATAATAATAATAATAATAATAATAATAATAATAATAATAATGACATGAATCTATATAGAAACATTTTTCTTTACAGACGGAGAAATATTTTTCTATGAAAAGTTAAAATGGAAGTATTGTTATTATTATTAATAATAACATAAATTTTTATGGAAAACAAATTTTTCTTTAAGACCGGAGAGAAAAGATTTTTTTTATGAAAAGTTAAAATGGAAGTATTGTTATTATTATTAATAAAATGACATAAATTTTTATGAAAAACAATTTTCCTTTAAGGCCAGAGAAAAAAGATTTTTTTATAACAAGTTAAAATGGAAGTATTAATAATAATAATAATAATAATAATAATAATAATAATAATAATAATAATAATAATAATAATAACAATAATAATAATAATAATAATAATAATAATAATAATAATAATAATAATAATAATAATAATAATAATAATAATAATAATAATAATAATGACATGAATCTATATAGAAACATTTTTCTTTACAGACGGAGAAATATTTTTCTATGAAAAGTTAAAATGGAAGTATTGTTATTATTAATAATAATAACATAAATTTTTATGGAAAAACATTTTTCTTTAAGACCGGAGAGAAAAGATTTTTTTATGAAAAGTTAAAATGGAAGTATTGTTATTATTATTAATAAAATGACATAAATTTTTATGAAAAAAATTTTTCCTTTAAGGCCAGAGAAAAAATATTTTTTTTATAACAAGTTAAAAGGGAAGTATTAATAATAATAATAATAATAATAATAATAATAATAATAATAATAATAATAATAATAATAATAATGATAATAATAATGACATGAATCTATATAGAAACATTTTTCTTTACAGACGGAGAAATATTTTTCTATGAAAAGTTAAAATGGAAGTATTATTATTATTATTATTATTAATAAAATGACATAAATTTTTATGAAAAAAACATTTTCTTTAAGGCCAGAGAAGAAAGATTTTTTCATGACAAGTTAAAATGGAAGTATTGTTATTATTATTAATAAAATGACAAAAATTTTTCTGAAAAAAAAATTTTCTTTAAGGCCAGAGAAAAAAGTTAAAATGGAAGTATTAATAATAATAATAATGATATGAATCTATATAGAAACATTTTTCTTTACAGACGGAGAAATATTTTTCTATGAAAAGTTAAAATGGAAGTATTATTATTATTATTATTATTATTATTATTATTATTATTATTATTATTATTATTATTATTATTATTATTATTATTATTATTATTAATAATAAAATGACATAAATTTTTATGAAAAAAAAAATTTTTCTTTAAGGCCAGAGAAAAAAGATTTTTTTTATGACAAGTTAAAATGGAAGTATTAATAATAATAATAATGACATGAATCTATATAGAAACATTTTTCTTTACAGACGGAGAAATATTTTTCTATAAAAAGTTAAAATGGAAGTATTATTATTATTAATAATGACATAAATTTTTATGGAACAAAATTTTTTCTTTCAGACTGGACAAAAGATTTTTTTTATGAAAAGTTAAAATGGAAGTATTATTATTATTATTATTATTAATGTCACGAATTTTTATGAAAAAAAATTTTTTCTTTAAGACCGGAGACAAAAGATTTTTTTTATGAAAAGTTAAAATGGAAGTATTATTATTATTATTATTAATAATGACATAAATTTTTATGAAAAAAAGACTTTCTCCGGTCTTAAAGATTTTTTTATGACAAGTTAAAATGGAAGTACTATTATTATTAATAATAACAATAAAATGACATAAATTTTTATGAAAAAAAATTTTTCTTTAAGGCCAGAGAAAAAAGATTTTTTTTCATGACAAGTTAAAATAGAAGTATTATTATTATTAATAATGACATGAATTTTTATGAAAAAAAAATTTCTTTAAGGCCAGAGAAAAATTTTTTTTTCATGACAAGTTAAAATGGAAGTATTAATAATAATAATAATAATAATAATAATAATAATAATAATAATAATAATAATAATAATAATAATAATAATAATAATAATAATAATAATAATAATAATAATAATAATAATAATAATAATAATAATGACATGAATCTATATAGAAACATTTTTCTTTACAGACGGAGAAATATTTTTCTATGAAAAGTTAAAATGGAAGTATTGTTATTATTATTATTAATAATAACAACATAAATTTTTATGGAAAAAAAATTTTTCTTTAAGACCGGAGAGAAAAGATTTTTTTATGAAAAGTTAAAATGGAAGTATTGTTATTATTATTAATAAAATGGCATAAATTTTTATGAAAAAAAATTTTCCTTTAAGGCCAGAGAAAAAGATTTTTTTATAACAAGTTAAAATAGAATTATTAATAATAATAATAATAATAATAATAATAATAATAATAATAATAATAATAATAATAATAATAATAATAATAATAATAATAATAATAATAATGACATGAATCTATATAGAAACATTTTTCTTTACAGACGGAGAAATATTTTCTATGAAAAGTTAAAATGGAAGTATTATTATTATTAGTAAAATGACATAAATTTTTATGAAAAAAAATTTTTTTCTTTAAGACCAGAGAAAAAAGAATTTTTTTTATGACAAGTTAAAATGGAAGTATTATTATTATTATTATTATTATTAATAATAAAATGACATAAATTTTTATGAAAAAAAAATTTTCTTTAAGGCCAGAAAAAAAAGATTTTTTTTATGACAAGTTAAAATGAAAGTATTAATAATAATAATAATAATGACATGAATCTATATAGAAACATTTTTCTTTACAGACGGAGAAATATTTTTCTATGAAAAGTTAAAATGGAAGTATTGTTATTATTATTAATAATAACATAAATTTTTATGGAAAAAAATTTTTTTTAAGACCGGAGAGAAAAGATTTTTTTATGACAAATTAAAATGGAAGTATTGTTATTATTATTAATAAAATGGCATAAATTTTTATGAAAAAAAATTTTCCTTTAAGGCCAGAGAAAAAAGATTTTTTTAAAAGAAGTTAAAATGGAAGTATTATAATAATAATAATAATAATAATAATAATAATAATAATAATAATAATAATAATAATAATAATAATAATATTAATAATAATAATAATATTAATAATAATAATAATAATAATAATAATAATAATAATAATAATAATAATAATAATAATAATAATGACATGAATCTATATAGAAACATTTTTCTTTACAGAGGGAGAAATATTTTTCTATGAAAAGTTAAAATGGAAGTATTATTATTTTTATTAATAATGACATAAATTTTTATGGGAAAAAAAATTTTTCTTAAGACCGGAGGGAAAAGATTTTTTCATGACAATTTAAAATGGAAGTTTTATTAATAATAATAATAATAATAATAATAATAATAATAATAATAATAATAATAATAATAATAATAATAATAATAATAATAATAATAATAATAATAATAATAATGACATGAATCTATATAGAAACATTTTTCTTTACAGACGGAGAAATATTTTTCTATGAAAAGTTAAAATGGAAGTATTATTATTATTATTAATAATGACATAAATTTTTATGGAAAAAAAATTTTCTTTAAGACCGGAGAGAAAAGATTTTTTTTATGACAAGTTAAAATGGAAGTAGTATTATTATTATTAATAAAATTACATAAATTTTTATGAAAAAAATTTTCTTTAACCCTTTGATTTCGGTTGTAACGTATACGACGCATTTAATAAACTGGCCCGGAACACTGTTGTGTCGTATACGAGCACCGGTAATTTCCCTTTTATGTGAAGGACTGATGATTGAAATACTGGCCTCTTTTTCTTGATATGGTAACAGTCTGTCAGTTGCCATACAGTGAATTCATATAAATTCACGTGTTTCCCTAAAATTCATCAGTCTTCATCAAGATGTCACAGGAGGAGGGGTCAAGGGTACGACATCCTCGAGTTTGACCGCCGGCAGATCGAGAGAAGAGCTCTCGACGAGGATAACTATTTTATAGACCTTCTCGACTCATTTTCTGGATATGAAAATGAATCGGATTTAGAAGGAAATGGAAATGGATAATTAGGGTCTGGTACAAGAGACAGTGATGAAATATCAACCGACAGTGAAAATGACGAAAATCTGCCACCTACAAATGAAAGCCAAGGTGTCAAAAGAAGGCGGAGACAGCGAAGTGACCCAGGTGATGAGTGGGAGTGGCTGCCAGCAATTTCCAGCCCAGAGATTTCATATTTGACAGCAGTGGCAGTGGCATTACGTCGAAATGTAATGTGAATGAAAATTCAAAGGAAGTAGACTATTTTTTTGAATTTTTCGACAACGAATTTATGGGGCTGATTGCTGAAGAGACAAACCGTTATCAGAGATTCCTTGTTGATACGCTAGGAGATGCAGTGCCAAAGTATTTGCGAAAATTT
>JANJGK010006719.1:2500-25000 GCA_039081455.1 Macrobrachium rosenbergii
AAACAGACTAAGAGATGAGTAAGTGACTGACAGTTAGTAGACATTAACAGATGGAAAGATAGATGTGCAAAGAAATAAACAAATAAACCACTAAATAAAAAGAAAACGAGAAGTAAGTGACTGACGATTAGCAGACATTAACAGATGTAAAGATAGATACGCAAAGAAATAAACGGCTAAATAATAACATAAAAAACCAGGTATGTGAACTTCATAATCAACCTCAAATATTCATGTTTATCAAAGTCCTCATACCATCAGGCCCGTTCGCAATTTCGGCGAACCGTAATGGCGATCCCTTTTAAATACGATTATTAAGCTCCAAATCTCGCCGAAACGGACCAGATCAAAACCCAGAGCAGTACTGAATACCCTCTCCCTCCCTACCCTCTGCCCTCCACCTCCGGGGTTCATCAGGCCACGTTCCCCCATTATGATGACAAAAATGACTGTATTACATAGGAAAATATTAGACCATCAAATTTCAGGCCCTGGTAATTAACCAATGACTTTCATTTTCATATTGACTTTCATCACTGATACCTGAAATTAAACGTCACGTTGATTATGAGCACATGCTCATTAGGCATTCATTGTTTTATTTATATTTTTATTTGTTATTTGTCTGATTATTCATTTATTATTTATTTGGTTATTCGGTTATTCATATAGTTTTTATTTATTTTGTATTTATTTGGTGTTTGTTTCAGTATTTATTTTTATTAATTTATTTATTCATTCTGATTTTCGTGCAGCGCTTCCCTAATGCACTCAAATCATAGTAGATGAATAAATAAACAGAAATAAATAAAATGTTTCATTGTCTTATTTAAATATTTTATTTGTTTATTTATGAATTTGTTTACTTATTTTGTTTATTTATTTAAATATTTATTTGGTGTTTATTTAAGTATTTTTATTTTTTTATTCAGTTATTTACTTCTCATGGATTTCGTGCAGCAATTTTCTAGTATATAAAACCATAGTAGATAAATAAATAAATAAAAATAAAAAAATGTTTAAGTTTTTTATGATATATTTATATATTTATTCATTTAGTGTTTATTTATATATGCACTTATTTTATTTGTTTTTATATTAACTTATTTACTTCTTATGATTTGTATGCAACCCTTCCCCTGTAAACTAGGATCATATTAGATAAATGAATAAATAAAAAAAAAATAAATAAATAAACAAAAAGGAACAAACAAAAAATAAATAAAACAATGAAGGCTAAATTATCATGTTTTTACTAAGGAAAAAAGTGTAACGTCCATTAAAGAATCTAAGCTCACGTAAGGCACCATTACTTTACGATTTGTTACTTAACTTGACGATGTTTTGGTTATTAATATTGACATCACTTGGATAAGAAAATATCTTACTTCAAGGTCGACAAAGACATTCTTAAACCAATTGCACCATCTCCAAGCAATCACACTCTGCCTTCCCAAAAATGACCGAAAATTATGAGAATATAAATTTTCATGAACCATATGTGTACGTTATGCCCTGTTATTTTTTTTCTTTTGTTTATTGTTTTTGTTTTTTGTCTTACATTTTTCGTTACGTTTCGACACAAGAGCCATTACGAAGTCCATCAAAAACGACACGTTCTCCCTGTCAATTGACGATCAGAAAAATATTTGTTATTCAAGTTAAAAAAATTACAGTGACGTCAGGAGGCCTCGGTCAAGTCTTTTACATTATTTTTTTCCATTTTAAACATTCACTCTGCCACCCCATATTTTTTTTATTTCGCCGTTGCGAGCATTTTAATAAAAGTATATGAAGTCCTGTCCTAAATGTATTTTCATTTGCAATTGTCATCTCGTTCTAAAATTGACGTCGTTAGAGTAAATTCCTTACCATTTTTATTATTTCAATTTGCCACCAGCGCACAAAAATTCGGTGCATAGGTAAATGTGTATGAATGCATAAAATGCTTTCATGTCATAAGCATTTTGAAAATATACAGCAGCTGATAAAATTTCTCTGTCTCTCTCCCCCTCTTTGTCCATACACAGAAATACAGGCGCGCACACACACACACACACACACACACACACACATATATATATATATATATATATATATATATATATATATATATATATATATATATATATGTGTGTGTGTGTGTGTGTGTGTGTGTGTGTGTATGTATGTATAGAAATAATCAACACAATCTGTGTGCAACAGAAGTAAATTTCTTACTCACATCAGGATCGAAACTAGGTCTTGTCTTTCCATTGAAAGACCTGGGTTCGATCCTGATGTGAGGATATATAATATGTATGTATATATATATATATACATATGTATATATATATATATATATATATATATATATATATATATATATATATATATATGTGTGTGTGTGTGTGTGTGTGTGTGTGTGTCTGTGTGTTTGTGTGTGCGTAGTCACAAAGAAAATAGAAAATCTTGACTGAAACCAGTACTTTGGTTTAATTGACGTCGTCAGACTCACAATGAATTATAAAAGACAGATAAATCGTACTTACAGGAAGCATGGGCTTCTTTGTAGGTCAGTTTTTCTTAATGACCTCAGATAGGTTGGATTTAAGACGAGAGGATAATACAGGGTAGACGGGAAACACACCAGGGCTAAAATTTAAATTTCGATTTTTTATTCAGGCAATTAAGATGTTTCCACGGTATTTCCTTGGTTAAAATTTTGGACTGATTAATATGGTGACTATAGTGAAACCAATGCATGGCTAGAGCATTATGTGTGTACCCTTTTGTGATTGCGTTTGTATACTGTCCTGTTCTTATACAAATGCCCTCAGATGTTTTGCCAATATCAAATAGATTACATTCTGAACATTGGATACTGTGTATAGTATTATTAACGTTCATTTGGGCTATTTTTATTAACATATTTTCCAATGTGCAGGTAATTTAAAAAAAATCCATTGTATACAATCCTCTCAATCATGGGATAATATCTAAATAATATTCGTGAAATGGTAAGCAAAATTATGCTGTTTATTGATTTACTTTTCTCTGACTGGCCATTATAAAAGATTTCCTTTTGCACTGTTCTTGCATTGTTCGTACATTATTTTTTCATATAGATTAGAATCTCCATTCTTTTTGTTTTACCTATTTACTGCGTTATCATTAAGCAGAGTTCCTACATTTCGATGCCACGTAAAACAATAACACCGCTCTCTGTACAAAATTATTAGCAAAAGTTCATTCAAACTCTCACCCCCAGAAACCTCGTTTGCATATTCTTTGATGTCGCTTCTGTTCTCCGGGATTTTAACCAATACCCAGACGACGGAAACCAAGGCAGCAACGCTTGTAATCGAAGAAGGAAACTAATGTAAAACAAACACGAAACCCTGAAAGCGATCCGAACCCATCGGAAGCTTAAACCCTGCGATACAAATGCATTGCAAAGGTTTCCGATCCCGTCCGAGTGCTTTGGCTATCGTCCTCGATCGTGTATCTTGAACTCCCATTGTCCCGGGCGCCCAATCTAACAACGTTCATGAATGGATGAGGGAACTTTGATTGAATGGCGCCGAATGTTTCAAACCTCCCTCATCTTCTCCGAGAATTGGCGGAGATAGTGAGGAGGAAGAGGAGGTAGGGGGGAAAGGGGGGGGGTAATAAAACGGAGTGCTTATGGGGCTGATAAACCCCGCAATCATTCTTACTTGGGTTTTTTAGATGCTCTTTCGTCGCGGTCTCTCGAGCATTATAGGGGGAACTGATGGGTTTTGTGTTATACTGACTCAACTTCAGTGGATCCTATACATGATAATATCATTTCCTCTCAGCAGATTTGTTATCTAAGGAGATGGACACACCTACCCACAGACACGCACATTATTAACACGCAGGCAAGCGTACACACAATTATATATATATATATATATATATATATATATATATATATATATATATATATATATATATATATATATATATATATATATATATAAATATATATATATATATATATATATATATATATATATGTATATGGATATAGATATAGATTATATATATATATATATATATATATATATATATATATATATATATATATATATATATATATATATCATACTTGTATGTATATATATATTATATATATAATATACGAGTATAATATATATATGTATATATATACATATATATATATATATATATATATATATATATATATATATATATATATATATATATATATATATATATATATATATATATATACATACATACATATATATAAACCAAACCAAACTAATCTTGTGCGTATGATAATATACTTGCTTCGACCCTACGTCATTTGCACATAATATTTGCAAAGTGAACGTCAAAGAATGCTTCGCTCTACACCATGATGCTTTTCCCAAACAAGTCTCATTCTCCTCCCCTTAGCGAGAGAAAAAAAAAGAAAAAAGAGTTCTGTAGAAGACAATGGCACCGTTAATTTACTTTGCCCAGAGCTAGTACTTGACAGGTTATGAGCTTTATGGCCAATTTCGAGTCACGGGGAATGCTTCCTCCTATCTGTCAGTCTTCCACTATTACCCCCTTAAAGAACCTCGCTCTCTCGTTATTCTGTCGAAAGTTGTGGGTTTCTTGATGTTTTATGAAGAAAAGATAAGAATCCATTTATCTTTACGGCTGGGAGAATCTTGGGCTCTACTCCATTTTCAGTTTTCTGTAAAAGAAAATGATTATGCCAGCTTTGTCTGTCCGTCCGCACTTTATTCTGTCCGCACTTTTTTGCTGTTCGCACTTTTTATGTCCGCCCTCAAATCTTAAAAACTAATGAGGCTAAGGGCTGCAAATTGGTATGTTGATCATCCACCCTCCAATCATCAAACATCCAAATTGTTGCCCCCTAGCCTCAGTAGTTTTTTTTTATTTTATTTAAGGTTAAAGTTTGCCATAATCGCGCTTCTGGCAACAATATAGGATAGGCCACCACCGGGCCGTAGTTAAAGTTTCATGGGCAGCGGGTCATACAGCATTATACCGAGACCGCCGAAAGATAGATCTCTATTCGGTGGCCTTGATTGTACGATGTAGCGGCTGTACAGAAAACTCGATTGCCCCGAAGAAACTTCGGCGCATTTTTTACTCGTTTTTCCTCATTTGTACGAACTAATTAATTGATAAACGAATTAACAGATTTCTTCTTGGTAATGAAAGATGTTTAACGTGCTTGCTTTGAAAGATGAATTTTGAAAAAATCAATTATTAGCACTATTTTTACATTTTTTATTATTCGTTTTATTCTCCTCAAATTATTCATTTGAAGATTTAACGTGTTTTAGAGGTTCAATGTAAAAAAAGCTTACGATAGGTATTTAGTGAATAAAAATTATACTCAATCCAAAAACTTTTTATAAGATGTTCTTTCTATGTATGATTACCATGATGTCTTGTGGGGGTCCTGAAACATATGAAATTTGTCCCCTGGATTGAGTTAAAAGGTCCACGAACTCCTGTCTCTTTGGTTTATATGATGTGGCGTTCCCCTCTTAACATAGTTTGATAAGTACAAAGACTTTGATGAATAGTGCAAGGTATCATTGCTGACAGTGGGAACTCTGATAGGAGTGTCAATTATCCTGTCTGGGCATGAGAGGCGTTAATACATCGTTAATACCCTGAGGGTGGAACTGTGTCCTGAATCAGACAGTTGATTACAGGGATGGTATGTTATTCCTGGTAAGACCTATGGAACTCTGTCTGGTTTCTCCACCAATCGAAATAGTATGGGGACGATCGTGTTCTTGTCATACTCTCCTTTCAATATGTGGGTTAGGCTTTGACGTCCATCACTGGAATTATGCTTGATTCGTCAAGAAAATGGATAATAATACATGGGTAAAAACAGTTCATTCTTGACCAGCTGAGACTCACTATCATAACTTTCTATGCTATTGGATAAAATCATACCGAGATAATTCTCAGACTAACACTGTGCTCTTTTCCTCTTCCCATAAGGCTTCTTGAAAAAAAAGCTTGAACTAAGCCACTCATAGATTTACCAAATTTTCTTATTTCAGACACAATATTTCTTAGTCTTTCCGTTCTTTCGCACACCGTTCTTGCGCACACACACGCGCACGCGTACATCACCCTGCTTTTACTATTATTAATTAGAAGATGAACGCCTTCATTTGGAACAGGCCTACAGGGGCCACTGACCTGAAATTCAAGCTTCCAAAGAATATGGTCTTCATTTGAAGATCTGTTATTGAAAATGGATAAATTAACAAATTAATAAATACATCAATAAAACTGTAAATGAAATGGTAAAGGTACGAAGCGAATTGTTTTAGGGTAGTAATGCATTGCATCTTCGCTTGAACTTTTGGGGGTTCTAATTGCACAACATCGTTAGTAAGACATCCAATGTTCTTTTAAAAATCAGATATCATACCTCTCTCTCTTTTGTATCACATCCACGCGCGCTTTCAAAACCTCAAGACTTGGTGCTTTATTTTTTTTTTTTTTTTGGTCATTGTTCGGTGAAATCAATAGAATGTATGGGGTGGGAAGCAAGCACCATGACGGCTTCTATATGTTGCCTTTCATACCACGCCGAGTGGTAGAAATGCTATTATTTTCCTTTTCCGGGTATCCCACTGAAGTGAAATTGTGGTTGTTAAGGGAACCCAAACACGGACACACATAAATAATTATATGTATGTATATATATTATATATATATATATATATATATATATATATATATATATATATATATATATATATATATATATATATATATATATATATATATACTGTATATATATGTATATTTATATATATTTATAATATATATATATATATATATATATATATATATATATATATATATATATATATATATATATACACTAGTATATATTAGCGAACTTTCAAGTTTCGACATTTTCTACAGGCATGACTAAGATTCGGTTTCTTCCATTGATAATAGACTTTAGTTTTTATACTGACCTTGCATTCGTCATGAAAATTTATATCGTTATGGTTATGACACATCGAACGATATAAATTTCTTTAAACTGATATAGACTAACTTTCTTCAAATTTAATAAGAGCCACATTATCTTATGCAAATGATAAACATGCATTCTTCTTCGGAAAACGGAATTCGATTAAACGCTCAATGAAGTAATTAACCATTCTTCAATCAAACTTTTATATTACTTCGCGTTTTTATCGTCTTCTGCTAGATGGGGTGCGAAATTGACGCCCTTTTTCGCGCCGAAATTCTTGATGGAATTCTTCGTCCGTCCGGCTGCTTCACTTTGACGGGGAGCTGTGAGATTTTGAGGTGACTTTTAAAGAATTTAGATCGAAATATTCACTTGCCATAGCAAAATTGGCTGAATAATAGGCACAGTGCACCTTTCGAAGCCTAAAGTTTATTCATCCCACAAATATTGCGTCATTTTAAAGGAAGTAAAAGATATTAATCAGTGGCTCTGATAACTTACTCAGAAATTGTTTGTGTCACATTCTTTATCATAAAGGCTGATAGGGTGAGCAGGAGAGGCTATGAGTGTACCAAGGAGAGTAAATGACAAAATCCAGAGCTCAATCAGGCATATACAACCCTGTCTAAAGCTTGTAAATGATTAGCTAAACAAAACACGAAATGATTGGGGCCTGGCACCAGAGGGAACGAAACAGTTAGTAAATCTAGAGGTCCTGAAACTGGTTAAAATTTATAAGGATGACACCTTGGCGAGAATGCCAATAAGGCTCAAAATAGAATATGAGAGTAAAGTTATTCTACTAGATTAGATACTGATCTTATTTGAAAGGATGCTTTCAAGCCAGGATTATATTTAGCTGGTTGATAAGAAAAAAAAAGCTGAATTTACTTATAGCTTTCAAGTCAAGATTATATTCATGTGATTGATAAGAAAAAAAAAAGTGAATTTACTTACAACTATATCAAAATCTGTGAGTTTCTTGCCTATAGGCCTACTCTCTATTTGAAATTTCTCTTTTTCAAAGCCTAGACCAGTTTACACACCATGTCTAATCATCATCTGCAATGTACATATATATTTTTATGTCCAAGTTATTCCATGTTCTGGGGATAATCCAAGGATTATGACTGACCATCTCCTTTTTTTACAAGCCGATTAGAGGCAAATTTCAAATTCATGTTGCATCAGTTTTAATCACAGTTCTGTTTATTGCTACGAGAATTGAAATGTTCAAGCGCAATATTTATCGTCACATTAGCTCTCAGTTTTAAATGCCAGAGTATTGTTTCCAGTTAGGAAATAAAAACCCCCTTTTCAGTTTTTTGCAAACGAAAACTACTGTGCCCCTCTTAGGTCTTAAAAACTACTGAAGCTAGAGGGCTGCAAATTGGTATGTTAATCATCCACCCCCCAATCATCAAACATACCAGATTGCAACCCTCTAGCCTCAGTAGTTTTTATTTTATTTAAGGTTTAAGTAAGCATAATCGTACTTCTGGCACCGCTATAGGTACCATTAACAGAGGCCACCACCGGACCGTGGCTGAGTTTCATGGGCCGTGGCTAAGAGTTTTATGGGTCGTGGCTGAGGCCACCACCGGACCGTGGCTGAGTTTCATGGGCCGCGGCTAAGAGTTTCATGGGCCGTGGCTGAAAGTTTCATACAGCATAATATCTTGTGGAGAAAACTCGATTGCGCCGAAGAAACTTCGGCGCATTTTTCACTTTTTTTTTTTATAAAACTTCCGTATTACTTTCTGTCATATTTCCCCATTGATTTCTCGTTGCACACCAGTCCCTTTGGTATAGAGTGAGAGAAATGTATTCCAAACGACCAAAGACTTTATAAGATGAAAACACAAATTAGCAAAGGGGTTTTCATTGCTTTCGTGAACACGACGTTGTAGTTAAATCCTTTACCATCGATGAAAAAACTATGATGGGAATTCAAAATAACTCACTGATTAATCAACTTGAGAGAAAGATTCAACTTGAAAGAAAGATATGAGTATGACGGTCAAAGGTAGAATGATATAAAAGAAAAAAAATTATATGTACGCTTACACATACGCAAACACAAACTCACACAAACACACACACATACACATACGCACACCTAACTGAAGTCCTGATTTTCATGACAAGAGTGTAATCTGGAGCGCACCCTTTGTTAATTCCTAAAATCGGGGTAAAAAATGATTATTAAGTCTCTAGAAAGTGTTACAGAGCTTAACGTTTCCTCAATAAGCTTTCAGATATAAGAAGATCAAGCACGTGAGGGTCTCATTGCATTACAAATTATAATATCCTATTAAAATATGGAATATCATTTCGAAAAATAGCTAATGATTATTATAATCTCATGATCATTCTAGTGTTAGTTCAATAATCTTGAGTCGAAGTTATCAAACAACATTGAAAAAAATCCATATCCGGTGATGAACATATCCCATTTTATGCAGTATAATGAGGTCACTATAGAATAGGAGCTAATCATTATAATCTCTTTAGACTTTTAGTGAAAGTTCAGCAATCTTGAGTCACATTAACAAAACAATAGTGGAAAAAATCCATTTCCGACAGTAAATATATCCCATTGTATAGAGGATAATGAGGTCACCATAGAATCTGTATCTCACAGAGAGAGAGAGAGAGAGAGAGAGAGAGAGAGAGAGAGAGAGAGAGAGAGAGAGAGAGCCAGCCTTAGCTACTCGAGGTCATTTGAGCGATTAGATTGTTCCCGGCAAAGGCATCAAACACCGAGCCCCCGAAGCCATTCCGAAGCTATTGTGAGCTTTAGCCGCCGATAGAGACTAATGCATTTGTGAAAGGTTCCTCTGCCATTCGTATGCAAGGCCCTCGGCCCGGACTGTGTACCCAGAGCTCCTGCTGCCATCTATTGTCGGTTTACAGCAACCCATGAATAGAAATGCGGCCTCGGATAGAATTGTGAATGGTCCACAAAAAAATGTTTCCTATTGTGGGGATTCCTGGTTTTCGGGAATATCGGTTGGGAGGAGCGTATTGGAAGCTTGTGCGATTAATTATCAGACAATATTGGTCTAATTTGTTTTCTCTTTTTTTGGGGAGGGGGATGGGGGGGGGGGGCGGTTTGCGGACTGACAGGAGGTAGTTTGGATAGAGAATTTACGAAGATTAGGCTGCGCTTTCAGGCATTTTTACGATCTTATCAGCTTAAAGGGCTCTCTGCTTGTTTGTGTGTGTGGGTTTATGTTTTCCCCGTTAGAACATTACTAGATATTTAAACCGAGCAGTGTATTTAATTTGTTCTATAATCGTTTTATAAATATCATACACACACACACACACACACACACACACATATATATATATATATGTATATATGTATATATGTGTGTGTGTGTGTGTGTGTGTATAAAGAAACCCATCAGCGAAAGTACATGTTCTTATATGTATGTCTCTATCAGTAATTTTTACAATTATTATGTAAATAAATACTGGGATTGCCAGTGTTTAAAAATTTAATCGTTCTATTTCAGTCGCATTTTTTTTTTACTTAATATCACCCATGAAACATCTCTGTTGCCTCAGTAACCTAGAAAAAACTATACGAGCTAAGTAGCGTCATAACCCTTTAGAGAGATACGTAGTTATGCAAATGGTCTTCCTCGTGCATGTTTTCACTTAAAAATCCGTCGATTTAAACAGACCAATACTGCCCTAAAATGGAAGACTGCAGTATCTGCAAAAATACAAAACAGAAAAATGGCAGATACTGCAGTTTTCCCTTGCCTTACTGCTGATTTTGCAGATACTGCAAATGGGACCCCCTAGATAAAGCACTGAAGAATCATTCTGAAACTGCAGTAACTTGTGTATTAGTGTTTCACGAGCCCAACAGGTGTATAACTCATTTTCGAAAATTTTGCAGATACTGAAGCTTTCCATTTTAGGGCAGAATATGTCATGCAATGTACCTCCTTTACCTTTACTTGTGACTCACTTGAAACATTCCGTTTCCATTGTATATGTAAAAGGCTAAATACCCGTGAAGCTTTTTTAAAGTATTAAATAAAGATTAAATGCTTTTGTGCTCATATACAGAATTCAAAAGAACAGCTTTTTAAATGATTTATCTTGAATTTTAATGAAAGTGACTCTTTGACAAGGTAAGGCAAACTGGTGCATCATTTCGGGACATTTGATAAATGCCATAACCAGCAACCTATCACTGTGGTATATATTGTAGAAACCTGATCGTTACTCCACTCATATTCTTGGTAACAGACAGACTGTTTAGCAAACGGACAGCTAAATAGACAGAAAGACAGACAGGTAGACAAGAGAAGTACAAGCTAATGAAATCATATGACTTACAAAGAGCCCCACACACACACACACACATCGCATTTCATGTTGATTCTTATTTTCATCATCATCATCATTTTATTTAGTACTCAGGTTGGTCGTGGGGGTTGGGGGTTTGGGGATGGGGGAGGAATAAACGAACATGATTGTAAGCTTCATTAATCCCGCTGTAAGAAGCTTTATTCAAAAATAAGCCGATATTCGCGCGCAGTGTGCCGCGGAATTTGAAAATTGTCTACAATGATAACAACAATTATTTTGTTTCGGAGCGACCTAATGCCACGGTAAACAATTCAGCGATTAATAGTTTGTAATATGATCGTTCTAACATGAAATTCGTCATTTCAATTCCATTTCGGGGAAATTGTTATGTGAAATTACTTCTGCCGCGTCTGCTTTCATAACAGTCACAGCTAAAACACGTCGACTATATATTTGTGAATCTTTTCACGTTTATTTTCGTGTGGATCTGTGTTTATTTCCTAGTGAATAGATTACTTTCATTTGCACTCTTTTCATTATTTTTGTGGAATTATAATAGTTAAGTTGATTGCATTGATGAATGGCTCTGTGGTAACTTACGAAAACTAGGAGCAATATAGTGATAATAATACCACACCTGCATTATTTAATGAACTTTTGCCAAAAGGAAATAATAAAGAATAAAATGTTAAAATGTAGCATTATAATGCACCTGTTTCCTTTATCGTTTGGAAAATAATATTGATTAATATCCAACATCACTTACGTAAAAGTAAGTGTTCTTACGAAATCAGTATTTACGTACAAAAAAAAAAAAAAAAATTCAATCGTCATTTACCCCATTCCCATTAATTATCAGTTTTCTTCTTATTTTTTTTAGCAAATTAACATAACATATGCTTTGAAAGCTATTGGCTTTCAAATCCAGCGTCCGGATATTTTTGCTGCAAATTCCAAGACCAAAATAATGAGGTCAAATATGGATGTCAAAGTGTCATGACATATCGTAATTGATTATGAATTAACTAGTGTTCATAGCTTTGGCGATCCTCATTCAAACAAAGTTAATTTGGTGTTATGATAGCCGGGATAATCTATATAGTTCATGAAGGTATTATGTTTTATTGTAAACAGGACACGAAAAAATGCCAAAGGCTTGTGTGTGTGTGTGTGTGTGTGTGTGTGTGTGTGTGTGTGTGTGTGTGTGTGTGTATGAGCGTGTGTGTGTGTGTGTGTGGTTACGGGGTAATAGTTTCAAAGCTGGGTATTTTATCAAATTTATATTAATTCTATGGAGTTTTATTGTCATGGAATAATGAACTTAACTTTCATTTTTGCCTTCAAAAGTGATATATAAATTTAGATATTACTGTCGGTCCTATAACAAGCAGTTGTATATATAAAGACTATATTACACAAGCAGAATGAAGAACGTCTGAATTATTAAGGATAATGATAGTAAACCTTTAGAATATTACACACACACAAATATACATATATAATATATAATGCATATATGTATATATATATATATATATATATATATATATATATATATATATATGTGTGTGTGTGTGTGTGTGAAGACACGCTCACACACACACACACATATATATATATATATATATATATATATATATATATATATATATATATATATATATATATATATATATATATATATATATACATATATATATATATATATATATTTAAATATGTAGATTTAAATCTAAATACACTTCCTTTATTCATTAGCTTTCTTGGCTAACTTTATTCTTCTCTGTATTTCTCCTACATTTCTTAAGATTTTCAGTCAGCAAGATAAGATAACTGAAATGATTACTTTCAATTATTGATTTAAATTATTAGTTGGCTGTAAGTAAATAAGCCTTTAATTTTCAAAACTCCTGTTTCGGTAGCAGAGACACTGCCAGCGACAATGGATATTATGTTCCATTAGGGACAAAGCAATCAAGCGCTTACATTCGTTGAAATATGAATTCCAAATTTACTGGAAAAATCCTCTCTCATAAGTAAAAGTGGTTGAAAGGTTTGGAATAGTGCTTCCATATATTATATAAGAGGAAAATCAAATAAAATGGCTTCAATAATTCAGAATTAGGTACACATTTGGGATAAAATGTGGGAATCCGATTAACTTATTTAGTCTTGAAATATGTTGCTTCTGGATAAATATAATGGAAAATGCATCACGTGACTGTGGATGATAGGGATTGATATTGGTTTGAGTAATTAGGAAAGTTATATATAGATAGGTAGATAGATAGATATATAAACAAGTATATGTGTATATATATACATATACTTATATATATATATATATATATATATATATATATATATATATATATATATATATATATATATATATATATATGCATATATATATATATATATATATATATGTGAAACTTATATATATAGATACATACATACATACATACATACGTACATACATACATACATACATACATACATACATAAATAAGCATATGTGTATATATATACTGTACATATACTTATATATATATATATATATATATATATATATATATATATATATATGTATATGTATATTACATATATACATATATATATTTGTATATACATTATGTATGTGTGTGTGTCCGTATCAGTTTCACTGTGTATATGTTTCAACGTTGACGTTGTTTAATACGAACGGTGTATTTATTTTCTTTTGAAGACTAAAGCGCTGCTGAATCCTCAACAAATAAATCATTTGTGTCACTACTGAATACTGCATCGAGCGACTGCATTAAAGGGATAGATATGTGATAGACCTAAGCGTGTTTCTTTACGAATGGAGAGAGAGAGAGAGAGAGAGAGAGAGAGAGGGGAGAAAGAGAGAGAGAGAGAGAGAAGTAGTATTTCAATAACATGAATGGAAACCATTTATAAAGTGCTTGAATAAAAACTTGCATTCATGTGAAATCATATTCTCATTGAGATGTGGATTAAGGGTTGAAATAATTTTTCAAGTTAGCTTGTTATCAATATCACTTGGCAAATACAAAGTGGAAATTTATGCTTAATAATATAAAGGCAACCTATTCGAACTGTCTAATTAGCAATACTTACAAACCTGGCGACTAGTAGAAACATTTCCTCCCTATAGATATTATTTGAATATTTTAAACACTTCCCTAGCTTTTCACTGCATTGCAGACGTCTGTTACAAATCCATTTCACTTTCTGTACAAAAGGGTAAAACTTACACAAAATGCTCTCATTCTAAATCTGACCCTTTATGCCATTATAATCTCCCTCTCCCTTTGCCCTCACCCCGTTGACATAGGTAGAATTATAATACCAAATTCGCGTCGATATATTTCCACGAAAGGGGGAGAGATAATCATTGAAAGTCCATTTTTCGGTTCTGATTCGCCATGAAATCTGCATCAAACGCTCCATTTGCGCCGTTGCAAAATAACCTGTCGAACCTCTTTTGTGTTGACATTGAACGTAACTAGATGTCACTCTAAATAGTGACTGAAGAGAACAGAATAGTTGTAAGTGACTTTGATACTGAACGTGACCAAATGTCACTCTATATAATGACTGAAGAGAATAGAATAGTTGTCTTTGATACTGAACGTAACCAGATGTCACTGCAAATAATGAATAAAAAGAAAATGAATAGTTGTAAGTGATTTTCATACTGAACATGACCAGATGTCACCCAACATAATGATTAAAGTGAACAGAGTAGCTGTAAGTGACTTCGATAACGAACGTGACCAGATGTCACTCTATATAACGTTGATGCTGAACGTGACCGGATGTCACTCAGTATAATGATTAAAGAGAACAGAATAGTTGTAAGTGACTTTGATACTGAACATGACCAGACGTCACTCTGTATAATGACTAATGAGAACACAATAGTTGTAAGTGACTTTGAAACTGAACGTGATCAGAGGTCACTATGTAATGACTAAAGAGAAAATAAATAGTTGTTTGTGATTTTCATACTGAACGTGACAAGATGTCACTCTATATAGAGAATTGAACTTTTATGAGAATAACATTTTCTGCCAATACGTAATGCCTAACTCGGCTCTCTAGAGTGAAATGCTCATTCAGCCAACAGGAATATTTTCTTTAGAGTGAAACACTCATTCAGCCAACAGGAATATCTTCTTTAGAGAGAAATACTCATTCGGCTAACAGGAATATTTTCTTTAGAGTGAAACACTCATTCAGCCAACAGGAATATCTTCTTTAGAGTGAAATACTCTTTCAGCCAACAGGAATATTTTCTTTAGAGTGAAACATTCATTCAGCCAACAGGAATATTTTTTTAGAGTGAAATACTCATTCAGCCAACAGGAATATTTTCTTTATAGTGAAATACTAATTCAGCCAACAGGAATATTGTCTTTAGAGTGAAATACTCATTCAGCCAACAGGAATATCTTCTTTAGAGTGAAACACTCATTCAGCCAACAGGAATATCTTCTTTAGAGAGAAATACTCATTCACCCAACAGGAATATTTTCTTTAGAGTGAAACACTCATTCAGCCAACAGGAATATCTTCTTTAGAGTGAAATACTCTTTCAGCCAACAGGAATATTTTCTTTAGAGTGAAACATTCATTCAGCCAACAGGAATATTTTTTTAGAGTGAAATACTCATTCAGCCAACAGGAATATTTTCTTTAGAGTGAAATACTAATTCAGCCAACAGGAATATTCTCTTTAGAGTGAAATACTCATTCAGCCAACAGGAATATTTTCTTTAGAGTGAAATACTCATTCAGCCAACAGGAATATTTTCTTTAGAGTGAAACACTCATTCAGCCAACAGGAATATTTTCTTTAGAGTGAAATACTCGTTCAGCCAATAGGAAATTTTCTTTAGAGTGAAATACTCATTCAGCCAACAGGAATATTTTCTTTAGAGTGAAATACTAATTCAGCCAACAGGAATATTTCCTTTATAGTGAAATACTAATTCAGCCAACAGGAATATTTTCTTTAGAGTGAAATACTCATTCAGCCAACAGGAATATTTGCTTTAGAGTGAAACGCTCATTCAGCCAACAGGAATATTTTCTTTAGAGTGAAATACTCATTCAGCCAACAGGAATATTTTCTTTAGATTGAAATACTCATTCAGCCAACAGGAATGTTTTCTTTAAAGTGAAATACCCATTCAGCCAGCAGGAATATTTTCTTTAGAGTGAAATACTAATTCAGCCAACAGGAATACAGCCAACAGGAATATTTTCTTTAGAGTGAAATACTCATTCAGGCAACAGGAATATTTTCTTTAGAGTGAAATACTCATTCAGCCAGAAGGAATATTTTCTTTAGAGTAAAATACTCATTCAGCCAACAGGAATATTTTCTTTGGAGTGAAACAATCATTTAGCCAACAGGAATATTTTCTTAAGAGTGATACACTCATTCAGCCAACAGGAATATTTTCTTTAGAGTGAAATACTAATTCAGCCAACAGGAATATTTTCTTTAGAGTGAAATACTCATTCAGCCAACAGGCATATTTTCGTACTAATCTCAGAACTGAATCCATTAATGAAATGGCAAGTGGAATCACGCACATTTACAGTAAATTATTTCCCTGTAGAGCGTTTTAGTAATGAGCTTCAGTAATATGAAAATTACGGGTGCGGTTAAAATTTAACTTTGTGATCCCCAGCAAAACTGATTCATGAAAATAAGTTCGTTATATTGAAGGTGGTTTATTCTGTCAACTTGTTTTTTTTTTTATAGAACGTTACTGAGAGCATATTACCTCTCTCTCTCTCTCTCTCTCTCTCTCTCTCTCTCTCTCTCTCTCTCTCTCTCTCTCTCTCTCTCGCTCGCTCTCTCTCATTTCATCCTGGAGAGTGGTTGTACCTGTGAAAGAATTATTATTTGTTCGCTCAGGAAGAAAATTATTTATTTTTAGATTACAAATAATGTATGACAAAACGTCTAAGCACCAAACGAAAATGGAGCTTTTTGCATGAATTAATTTTGATAAACATTTTAATTAAACAAATAACTAGTTATTTCGGAGTTATAAATGTTGTGTCAGGCTAAAGTAGGAAACAACGTCAAAATATTAAAAGAAAAAGATAGGATGGGAAAAAAGTTCTAGTACAATTTTTTTTTTATTGTCAAAGTTCTCCAGTTTCATGTGAATTAGAAAAAAATGAATTATCGACTCATTCAGCTTTCGTCTTACTTTTCAGCCTAGCTGATCATCAGAAATGAATTGTACTTATTTTTAGTTGTCTGTCCGTCCGCACTTTTTCTGTCCGCCATCAGATCTTAAAAATTACTGAGGCTAGAGGGCTGCAAGTTGGTATGTTGATCATCAACCCTCCAATCATCAACTGTATCAAATTGCAGCCCTCTAGGCTCAGTAATTTTTATTTTATTTACGGTTAAAATTAGCCACGATTGTGTGTCTGGCACCGCTACAGGTGCCAACAACACAGGCCACCAGCGGGCCGTGGCCGGGAGTTTCATACAGCATTATACGCTGTATAGAAAACTCGATTTACTTGTTTATTCTTTAACCCCTCTGCACAAACGCAGGTGTCATTCCCTTCAAGTAACATTGATAATCTAATAAAGTCTGCGAAAGGAAAATATCTTTTCCTCTTATAATAGGCCCTCAGTTTTGCGCTTAAAATTGCAGATGGGTTACTATGGTATAAAGACACTTAATGTATACACTGATTTATTGATATCTAAATTTATCATGGAACATTGTCTCTCATACAGATTACATAACAATCACTTTTACTTCTAGTACTAATAATAACTGATACAGAGGTCTCTTGGTTAAAAGTTAAGTATACCTTAGTTTTACCAGACCACTGAACTGATTAACAGCCCTCCTAGGCCTGGCCCGAAGGATTAGACGTATTTAACGTGGCTAAGAACCAGTTGGTTACTTAGCAACGGGACCTACAGCTTATTGTGGAATCCGAACCACATTATAGCGAGAAATGAATTTCTATCACCAGAAATAAATTCCTCTAACTCTTCATTAGCCGGCCGGAGAGTCGAACTCGGGCCTAACGAGTGCAAGGCCACAACTCTACCGACTCGCCCAAGGAAGAGCTGAGGTCTCTTGGTGATCTCAGCAACTATGTATATCATAAACTCTAATTTTCTTAAGAAAAGAAAGTTAGACTGCTCAAAATTTTGTATACTTAGAAGCCCTGGCTCAATAGATGAAAATCTCTACGAAGTTTAGAGAATATACGTTGGTTAGGTTATGCGTAGTCCCCTTTAATAGACTGACAGGGGAAGATAATGCATGCTACTGAAGTGAATCAAGAAATAAATGATAAAATCATAATCGGGATTATCCAGTTATCAGAGGGTGCTCAAACAATAATTGCTCTTGGACGTTTCCAGATTTGTTAACGGTATACATATAGCCAATAATAAAATGTCACTGGTCTGTCGCAAAAAAAACCCAGTTTTTGTAATATTTAAAAAAAAAACTACTGTGATGGAGTTTTATGAAAAGAATATCATTAATGATACAGTTATAACTTCGACATAATATAATGTAACATATTATCAATGCATTTCCTCACATTTGCTAGATGGATACAATATTTTGCATTTTAGCTCAATATTCCATAAAGTCATGCATAGATATATCCCAATGGATTTATTCAAATTAATTTTCATGTAATTCTTAATATAATTTCACGTAGGCAGCAATCTCCATCGCCTAATGCTAGCCAGAAAATTAATTTTATATAAACTCCATTAAGGACAGTAGTAATGGACTACCAAAATTTGGCCCATGTACGTTTTATTTATTTTGTTGCATGTATAAAATTTTTATGTATTTTGTTCCTCCATCAAATCGACGCCTTCCACTTTCAATGTCAACCCGATAAAAAAATATTCCAAAACATTTCCTATTCAAATGACATAAAATAATTTGACGTGAGGAAGCCAGAGGTAAAGCCTTTTACATTATTTTCATTCCAACGTCCACTCTGGCCGACATGTTTGTTATTTCGACCTCCAGTACATTTTAATAAGAGTATATGAAGTTCAGTCCTAAATGCATTTTCACGTACAATTTTCATCTCGTTTCAAATTGCCGTCGTTGCAATAAATTTCTCCGCATTTTTATTATTTCAATTTCCCGCAGATGAACATAAATGAAACGCTTAAAAATATATGTAAAAAAAGGTATGGAAGGGCGTAACAATATTTTCGTGTAACAAATTTCTTCCTAAAATGATTGCAGGTGAAAAATCTCTGCTTCTCTCTCTCTCTCTCTCTCTCTTCCTTTTATCTCAACCATATATATATATATATATATATATATATATATATATATATATATATATATATATATATATATATATATATATATATATATATATATATATATATATATATATATATATATATATATATATGTATATATATGTGTATGTATATATATACACACATATATATATATATATATATATATATATATATATATATATATATAGATAGATATATTATATATATATATATATATATATATATATATATATATATATATATATATATATATATATATATATATATATATATATATATATATATTGTACAGATCAAAATAGAGGGAGAGAGAGAAATTTAGATAGAGAGAAAGAGGATAGCAGCGAGTTTTTCACCTGCAATCATTTTTGGAATAAATTTGTTATACGAAAACATATATATATATATATATATATATATATATATATATATATATATATATATATATATATATATATATATATATATAAGCGTTTCATTTATGTTCATCTGCAGCAAACTGAAAAAATAAAAAATGCGGAGAAATTTATTGCAACGACGGCAATTTGAAACGAGATGTAAATTTTACGTGAAAATGCATTTAGGGCTGAGCTTCATATACTTTTATTAAAATGTACTGGAGGGCGAATAACAAATATGTCGGCGAGAGTGGACGCTGGAATGAAAATAATGTAAAAGACTTTACCTCTGGCTTCCTGACGTCAAAGTATTTTAGGTCATTTGAATAGAAAATATTTTTGAATATTTTTCGTGCGGGTTGACATTGAAAGTAAAAGGCATCGATTTGTTGGACTTCCTAACAGGTGTTACCACTACAAGGAATCAAATACATAGAAGTTGCATAAATGCAAAAAAATGAATAAAGCAGAAAGTAACCAAATTTCACTTGTATATTAAACGGTTTCTTCATGTATAATGAACTGGAATATTACAAAGTTTTCAGTGGAAAAAAATGCTTAAATAAAGATATTCTGTATCTTCTTTTGCCTTGGTATATACTTCATATCAACATTATTTAAACAATCTTCTCCGTATTTTCCTCTCATGTCAGAAACGTCTAAATAACAGATTTATCAAGTTAAACAATTTAATTGTTTATGTGTAGAAATTTGTTTGAAGGAAATAGAAAATTCTTGGTATGGAGTGGAATATAGAATTTAGGACAAAGGCCAAGCGATGGGACCTATGAGGTCATTCAGCGCTGAAAGGAAAATTGAGAGTAAAAGGTTACAAAGGTGTAATAGGAGGAAAACCTCGCAGTTGCACTATGAAATAATCGTTAGGAGAGGATGGATAGCAAGATGGAAGAAAGAGAATATGAAAGGAGGTTCAGTAAAAGGAACGAAAGGGGTTGCAGCTAGGGCCCGAAGGGACGCTGAAAAGAACCTTTAGTAATGCCTACAGTGCCCCTCGTGAGGTGCACTGACGGCACTAGCCCCCCTACGGAGAAATCCTTGGTAGGGAAATTAATAAAATGGTGGATTCTGACCTTTTCTATCAAGGGAGTCAGAAGCCAAGAGTAGAAAATTTAATGGTTTTGTTTGTGAGAACAAATCAGGATTTGCCATAAGATTTTGGTTTTCCAAGTAATTGTAATTTACATAGGTCTGGTGAATATCACTGGAAGATTATTATTATTATTATTATTATTATTATTATTATTATTATTATTATTATTATTATTATTATTATTATATAGGTAGTAGATCCTCTTTCAAACATGGAGTGTTGAATGTTATAGCTGCATCCGCTGCATTCAATTTGCATAGAGTTTTCTCTATCTCTCTAATAACTTGATTGTTCAGGGTTATGCATTTTGCCAGTTGCCCACTGATGTTCGTCATTCTTGGAGAGGAAAGCAGTTGCAATTCAGGGTGTAATTTTGTTTATGACAAATACACTATGTCAATTACAGAAGAAAATATTATTATTATTATTATTATTATTATTATTATTATTATTATTATTATTATTATTATTATTATTATTATCACCGACTGAAAACTCTGGAGAATAACGTATTAATTAACTTCTACAGAGAAAGCTGATCTACTTCAGTCGATTGTTAATAAATTATCATATTTATGCGGTGCAGTTTTGTGCCTGAACCTCATCCTCACACTTCACTGCCGAAAGAAAGAAAAAAACCAGAAATGACTCTAGTTTATGATGTCAATTAATTAATTCTATTGAGCTCTGGGGCGAGGGAGTGTTGGAGCTAATTGTAAGCTTTAGCAAACTGAGTTTAATGGGAACGTCAAATCGAAAGAAATATTTGATTCTGAATTAGCAATTTTGTATTCATCTTTAGGTCTCTGGCCATTAGGAGAGTACAGTATCAATAATTGCTTTAATGTTGATTGTCGATGTATTTTACCTGGACCCTTTAATTTGGCGATGAGGCTCGCTTATTCAGTTGATTCATTATGAAATCAAATTAAATTTCTTTGGCTCCACGTGTCAGCGTTTCTGCTGACGTCATAGTGATGTGCAATGTTCTTTTCATCGTCGAATAAGAAGTTCATTAGTGGTTTGCGCATATGAGTCTTGTTATATTATTATTATTATTATTATTATTATTATTATTATTATTATTATTATTATTATTTGAAGGTCAACGAAGTGTGGCATTTAAAAGTTATTTCTTCTTTTTTTATATAAGCACATCGATATCGTAACAGATTTCAGTTATTTTCAATTGATTTCCAGCGTTTAATAATGGCATAATGACAGACAAGTCTAAATTATTATTATTAGAGGTATGGAATCACACAATAAACTAGCGGCAGTGTTCCGAAAATTTCACACA
>JANJGK010006719.1:32500-35498 GCA_039081455.1 Macrobrachium rosenbergii
GTCATAATACGCTGGGTCAAACTCTCAGCACTACAAGCAATCTATCTATCTATCTATCTATCTATCTATCTATATATATATATATATATATATGTGTGTGTGTGTGTGTGTGTGTGTGTGTATTTTATACTTACACACACACACACATACATATATATATATATATATATATATATAAATTGGGATGTACTGGACTTCATTGAGAAGATTCATAATTAATTAAAATAATATAACAGTTTCATGGAAGCATTATCTAAAGGCAGAAATGTTTGTTGTAATGCAGCTAGCTTCCTTATTTCATCTCTCTGCCTTTGCCACTTTTTTAAGTGTACAAGTAAAGTTTTGACTTTTATTATATATTATTCATTAATTTACCGGCAAATTACAAGGCTCGAATAACGAACCTGGAGTTTCAGAAACATTAGACGCTTAAACCTTAATTGAAATTGTAACCACTGCCCTCGATTACTGAATTCGAAAAAGTTTGATAGTTCGTGATAACCATTAATGAGAGATTACTGCTTTATTATATGATATATAAAACATGAGTTGGTTCGGTGAAATTACTGTCATTATTATGAGGTTTTATTGCCCAGAAATAGGGAAGTATATTTCTAAATATCTATTAATTTTTTTTTTTTTTTTTTTTTTGGGGGGGGGGGCTTTTGGCTTTAGCTGCATGAGAATGGGAATGATATAATATGTATTCCTTATGACGCTTGTTGGGAAAAACTTTACTGTTTATTAGATGAAGGAAATGTAGGCATTTTCAGTCGCTAAAAAAGTACTTAGGAACAGAATTAATTATACTTAACAAACCGAAGCATACACTGTCCATATACAGTTCTAATACTTTAGAACGTTTCTTACTCCGGTATGATGAAACAGTCTTTTCCAAAAGGCCAAAACCAGCAAATTGTAACCCTACCTTTATCCCAAATATGTCAATCTATACCAGAACTAAGAGCACAGCGTTGGCGAGGAAACTGCAAATGTTAATTTCTCCCATTTACGGCTGTGAAAGAGGATTAGCCAATGAACATGAAGCTCTTATTGCCTTGGTTATAATCAGTTGAAAGGTTATTGTTACGGGAATCGCCAGGGATAGGATTAACATTTATTGACGCTGATTTCCCAACTACTTCTGCAGTAGTGGTATTGTATGTTAGAATTTTTATTCACTGAACACAAAGGGACAGTTTCAGCTCAAATTAATTGGTTGACTATCCTTCTCCCAGGCTTCTGACTTTGCAATGCCTGATAGTTGTGGGAGGTATTGTATATATATATATATATATATATATATTATACATATATGTATATATATACATATATACATATATATGAACTTCTTATCAACTTTAATTCCCCTTCGGTATACATAATATATACATATAGTTTCCGAGGTAGAGCGAATTGGATATTGAACGACCATTGTAGCTTAATGCTTATACACACACACACATATATATATAATATATATATATTATATATATATGAGAGAGAGAGAGAGAGAGAGAGAGAGAGAATATTCACAGGTGCACAAGGTCGTTTTGGGCTCAAGTATGGAAATTATAGAAATGACAACAAACACCCAGACCTCCGAAATCACTCAAACCTGTCTCATGCCTAAGCCCTGATTTAGCCTACTGCATAATTTTGTAAAAGGTCTCCCAAATCTATTTGAAATTCAGCCCCATCGAGCTGTGTACCCAGTATATTCCTCCCACCGTCTATTGTCAATTTAAAACAAACCACGAATTGATCTGTGTGTTCGGATGAAACTGCAGCTGGATGTCTCAACAATACCTATTCCCTTTTGGGTATTGCTGACTTTTGCAAGGAGTGGGACCGAGAAGCGGGATCAATGTTTGCATGATTGGATTCCACGCAACGGCATTGGCTGGCGATGACTTTGTTTGTAGAGCATTTATTTGATTCTCGAAAGGAGCCCCCGAGTTGGGATTTGCATGGGGATTTATAATGTGAGACGAAGAGTCTTCATCGTTCGTTTCTGGATTTTTTCATCTTTTTTTTTTCTTTCTGGACGTCCTTTCTACTTTCACACAAATATTTGTTTTTTTCTTATTATTATTGTATGTTCTTTGCCTGAATACTAAACTTTTTGAAGAACAGCGTATAGTGAATCGTTTTGGTTCGACAGAAATATTGGTATTTTTTTAAATCTTGAAACAACAACAACAGTAATAAAAATTGGGCGTTTTACTTCAAGTAAATCGTGCAGCTTGATAACTAAAGAAACACGTAAAAAAGGCGCCGAAGTTTCTTCGGCGCAATCGAGTTTTCTGCACACTGTATAATCAAGGCAACTGAAAATAGAGCTATCTTTCGGTGGTCTCGGTATAATGCTATATGAGCCGCGGCCCATTAAACCTTAACCACGGCCCGGTGGTTGCCTGTCCTATATCGTTGCCAGACGCACGATTATGGCTAACTTTAACATTAAATAAAATAAAAACTTCTGAGGCTAGAGAGCTGCAATTTGGTATGTTTGATGACTGGAGGGTGGGGATCAACATAACAATTTGCAGCCCTCTATCCTCAGTAGTTTTTAAGATCTGAGGGCGGAGAGAAAAAGTGCGGACAGAAGAAAGTGGGAAGGACAGACAAAGCCGGCACAATAGTTTTCTCTTCAGAAATTTAAAACTGTATCCCCTGGCATTTTATTTGTTACTAAGATTACAAGTAAAGACTTCTCTGTTTTGATATGAAGACAGCCAAATATGATGAAGCAGTTTGTAATTGTTTATTTATTCAGTGGAGATTTTGAACGGAAACTAGCTGTACTATCAATAATTACTAATATCCGAAAATGAATTTTATGCAAAATGATCTTAAAAGTCAACAATATTGTTGCAGACTTTTCAGATTTGTAGAGGAAATGCTTCATCGACTTCATCAAAGGCTTTCCTCTCTTTGTATTGTATTATTTTCAGTTTTCTGCGAAAGAAAACTGTTGTGCTGGCTTTGTCGGTCC
>JANJGK010006721.1:0-22500 GCA_039081455.1 Macrobrachium rosenbergii
AATTGTTCTGTGCATTTTAGAATTACTAAAAGGACCTCATTCAAATTGGATGGTATCTAGTGGAGATATTTTATTCAGAAAAAGTTACAAGCTTTCTTGGACAAACAGTCCACATTATCAAGTTTTTGTTTGATATTATTATTATTATTATTATTATTATTATTATTATTATTATTATTATTATTATTATTATTATTATTCAGAAGATGAACCATATTCATGTGGAACAAGCCCGCAGGTGCCACTAACTTGAAATTCAGCTTGCAAAGAGTATGGTTTTTCATTAAAAAGAAGTAACAGAAGGTAATGGGAAATACAAAAAGAAGAAAGGAAAAAATAAATGAACAAAGTAATAAATAAAGAGATAAAAAAGTTAGTAAATTATTAAAATAACAAGGAGAATTGTATTATAGTAGTAATGCATTGCATTCTCCTCCAGAACTTTTTGAAGTTCCAATTGCACGCCATCCTTTGGGAGACTGTTCTTACAAGATTGGCAGAACGTAGAACGAATGATTAAAATACAAGAATTTTAGTACGACATCTCCAGGGAGACGGGACTGTTCTTATAAGATTAGCAGAACGTAGAACAAATCATTAAAATACAAGGAGAATTTTAGTACGGTAGTAATGCATAGCATCTTCGCCTGAACTTTTTGAAGTCCCAGTCGCGAGACATCCTCAGTACGATTAAAAGCCCTCTGGAGATGAAGGTAGTTTATGGTACAGGGAACTAATCACGTTATTGTGAACGAGGGCAACACCAGTAGCGTAGAATTTCTATAGAATTTCCTTCAGTCTCGGGGACAAAGGAACAGGCGATTAAAGGTGAGAATTCCGGGATGAATTATGGGGAAACGAGGTTGGGGGGCAGGGGGATGGAGGAATAGACTAATGAGAGGAGAATACGGACAAGGAGGAAGATGATGATGAAGGGGATAAGATTGATAGGAGGGGAAGTGGAGGAGGAAGGGAGAGCAGGTAGAACCAAGAGAGGAAAAGAAACAGAAGAAGGGAGGTTCAGGAGAGAGAGAGAGAGAGAGAGAGAGAGAGAGAGAGAGAGAGAGAGAAGCAGAAACAGACAAGGAGGAAGATGAAGGTAAAGGGAATAAGATTGATGGGAGAGAAGAGTGGATGAGGAAGGGAAAGAGAAGATAGAACCGTATTAGGACATGAAACAGGAAGAGAAGGGTTCCAGGAAGAAGAGTGTGGTTCAGGAGAGAGAGAGAGAGAGAGAGAGAGAGAGAGAGAGAGGAGAGAGAGAGAGAGAGAGAGAGAGAGCAGAAGTAGGAGCAGAAGAGGCTGACTGCGGTTCTCAAGAGTTTAATTAGGAAGCAGCAAGTACCTGAGTCAGACCTGGGAGTGGGTCAATGCCAGGTATCACAGCGAGGAGTAAACACTACATTTTTTTTTTTTTATCTTATCCGTCCTCTACATGTTATGTAAACGACTCTCTCTCTCTCTCTCTCTCTCTCTCTCTCTCTCTCTCTCTCCTCTCTCTCTCATTGCTCCTTTTGTCTTGTTGATGCACACTCTTACATCACTCGTACAAAACTTGTAAAGCACCCGGACTCGTGCACGCTAAAGGTGACTCTCAAGTATTGTTTGGTGTTAATGGGGACAAAAGGCCTTTTTTAAAACTATACTTTAACAGGGGAGAGAGGAAAAACTTTCCAGAATTAATTAACTTTCATCGTTTTGTTGTTCTCTGTTTAGACAAGCACGAATTTCCTCGGAGATCCGAATTAAGTTGGGGTCGCGTGTCGACCTCCACCCTATTCAAATCAAGATCCTCCCGTCCGCGAACCTCACGCGGTGCACTGTAGGCATTACTTAAGGTTCTTTGCAGCGGTCCCCTCTGCCCCTAGCTACAACCCCTTTCATTCCTTTTACTATACCTCCGTTCATATTATGTTTCTTCCCATCTTACTTCTCACCCTCTCCTAACAATTTTTTCATAGTGCAGGTGCGAGGTTTTTCCTTCTGTTACACCCCTGCAGACCTTTTTATCTCATTTTCCGTTTTAGTGCTGAATGACCTCATAGGTCCCAGCGCTTGGCCTTTGGCCTAAATTCTATATTCTGTTCTGTTCAAGCAATGTCTGCTTAATATGAAAAGGTGTAATGCCATGACGAGTTAGTGTAGCTCACCACGGGCACTGAACTTAAATCATCAATTGTAGTCTACCATGGGCATTACTTACATCATTGCATTTCTCGAAAACATTACAAAGACTTCAGTCCATTCCGTAATGGAATGTTTAAATTCAGTGGCTGGACCTAGATTCAGCGACTGGTCCTTCGGATGCACTTTAACAAATTCCCAGGTAGTCGAACACTAACGTTCAAAGACTGATGAAACGAACGTATGCAGAGATCCTATCTACCGGGATCGTGGAGAGCTTAAATTGCCAAGCTTTGTCATTCTTTTGAAAGGCAGACATTGCTTAACAGGAGTGAAACAGCTGGAAAGCTGGAGTTGAGCATTCCTGTAGAGACTGACCACAGAAAACGTGAAAACAATGGAAGCTCTCTCTCTCTCTCTCTCCTCTCTCTCTCTCTCTCTCTCTCTCTCTCTCTCTCTCTCTCTCTCTCTCTCTCACATGATATTTACCCCTTTGGAAAGAAAGCTCAGGTTAATCTCTCTCTCTCTCTCTCTCTCTCTCTCAGTTATAGTATTTATCCTTTGGAACGAAAGCTCAGTTGAATCTCTTTCTCTCTCTCTCTCTCTCTCTCTCTCTCTCTCTCTCTCTCTCTCTCTCTCTCTCTCTCTCTTGTCCCCATTTGCATCGGAATCCAGCTAACTATGGCGATCGCTTTTGCTTTGAACGCTACTTCCCTCACTCAGACCTCAGCAAAAGGACACATCCTGGCCGGGGGAGGGGAAACAAATCGAATCACGCGCAGTTTTCCCCTCATAACACAAGAAGAAAGTTCCCCGGGAGGAAGCCTTTCCCATCAGAATTTAGCCTTTCCCATCAGAATTAGCCTTTCCCATCAGAATTTAGCCTTTCCCTTCAGAATGTATGGCGTCTACCGGGAGTTCCATCGCATTAAACCACGCCTCCCCACCCCCCTTCATCAACACTAAACGGATTAAAGAGTTCGGAGAGAAACGTGGAATAGGAATTCTGGAAGTATTACAGGAGAGGAGTTTTGGGGGAGGAACTTGACTAGTTATCGACGTCGATAGCCTGGAATGGTCGAAGAAAAGGAGGAGGAGAAGAGGAGGAAGAGAAGAGAGAGAGGAAGAATGAGGCAGTGGAAGAAAAGAGAGAGGAAGACTGAAGCAGAGGAGGAAAAGAGAGAGGAAGAAAAGTGGAGGAGGAAAAGAGAGAGGAAGAAAAGGGGAAGGAGGAAAAGTAAGACGAAGGATGAGGCGGAGGAAAAAAAGACTAAGGGGGGAAAAGTAAGAGGAAGAATGAGGCTGAGGAAGAAAAGAGGAGAGGAAAAGAGAGAGGAATAATGGGGCAGAGGAAGAAAAGAAGAGGAAAAGAGAAAGGAAGAATGGGGCAGAGCGAGAAAAGAGAGAGGAAGAAAAGAGGATGAGGAAAAGGAAAGGAAAATGAAGCATAGGAAGAAAAGAGGAGGAGGAGGAGGAAAAGAAAGAGGAAGAATGAGGTCAAATGGAAAGAGGGAAGAATTAGTCTCTTTAGTATAGCAACGCGTCCGTGGACAGAGGAAGGGGTCTTCGATATCGAAGCAAATTCTCATCCCAATAAAATAAGTTTGATGCAACTGTTTCTTCACTGCCGATCATTTTCCGAAATTTGTCATTTCTCCACACGAAATGGAAAAGAAAATCACACAGCACATAGGTGAAATAGGACGAAGACCGCCCGTTCTAAAATACTTATTAATTATAAGAAGTATCTTCGCTGTTTCAATCTCTTACGCAAACTTGTAAATCATGAAATCGGAAATATAAGTATAAGATTTTGAAGGTCTCGATTAACCCACTCAGCTGTGTAAGCATGTGTGTATAATGGCTGCACAGTTAATTAACAAATAAAAGGCAGCCATAACTCCTTAACGTATGGTAATTTTGTCCTTAATATACCTGAAAACAAGGTAACCACTATCTGACTAATTAAGAACATTGGAAGTGAGTCCAAACATGCTAGTCTTCAAAACCTGACATGTGTCCTTAAATTTTTTTCTTGTGTGAAAAAGATAAAACCACCACAAACTCAGAGAAAGCATCGTAAATGTCTTTAACGCTGACGTCATTATTTTTGACGGACAGGTACGCCATTAAGTCATGATGGAACTCAGCGTCTGCATCACCCACGCGTTCCAATTTCCTTTGACTCATCACTTTTGAAGCCATGATTGTTTCTGCTTCTGTCACTTCCGTCTAACGAACACCATAATATTCTTTGGGAGCTTGAATTTCAAGTCAGTGGTGGCCCCCTGCGGGGCTTCTTCCATATGAATTGTGTTGCTCGTTTTAATAATAATAATAATAATAATATAATAATAATAATTGAGAAACAAACCCAGTTATTTATGGGTATGTATATTAAAAAAATATACATACCGTTGCCGTGGTGGCGCGGTGGTAAGGTTCTCGCCTACCCGTCAGGATGACCGGGCTCAAATCCCGCCGCTCACTGGTAGCTTGGGGATGGCTCCATTGCATAAACCGGTAGCCCGCCAACCTAGCGGTCTGAAAACTCGAGGGAGTTAGTAAGAAAATAGGTACCAGCTTGGGGGGTTAAACAGTGGGCCTAGAGACACACTGGCCACGTGCCTTAGGCTGTCGACCTAAGAAACCGGAGGACTTTAAGCTTTTTAATATTTAAAAATAAATCTCTACAGATAGCTTTCGGAAATCTGTTCGATTTCCCTTTTCAATCGAACAAATTCCCGTAAGCTCTCTGTAGAGATTTATTTTCAAGTAAACATACCCTTAAATAACTGTGGATTTGCTTCTCCATTTTCGAGACTCATGCTACTATGAGTAATTTTCAAAAATAATAATAATGATAATAGTAAGTGGCATCTGAACTACTTTGTCTTATAAGAAAGAAACGCCCACAGTTCAGCTAAACAACTAAGTAATCCTCACTTTCTTTTCACCTCATTGTAATAATTAATGTACTTTCTTTTTATTTTCGATTTTATCTTCTATATCAGGCTTTTGTGGAAAAGCTTCTTCATTAGAAATTCAAGGAAAGAAATTGCTGTGGATTAAAAGAAAAAGAAAAATATGACAGTGCGGACGTTGGAGAAAATGTTTTACGGTCAGCGATTACAGTAGAGAGAGAGAGAGAGAGAGAGAGAGAGAGAGAGAGAGAGAGAACAAATCATGATCCATACCTTGTTAACTGAAGATTATCCCAGTAGAATTCAACAGTTGAGCACCAGCTTGCCCCATACATTAATTGTTCGTACGTCACAGTAAGCACAAAGGGGTAAAGAATAACTGACGATATTAATGCCGTGTATGTAGCTGGATTCCTTTGCTTTTAAAATTTTCATTTTAAAATAAAAAAGAATTATGCTCAAAACCCAAATAGTTCATGGACATCGCCTCGGACTGTAAGTATTTTGAATTCACACTTTTAGTTCGACTATGTCGAAGACAACCATACACCTTTTCCCATATATATATATATATATATATATATATATATATATATAATATATATATATATATATATATAATATATATACAGTATATACAGTATATATATATATATATATATATATATATATATATATTTTTTTTTTTTCATCTTAGAGGGGTTGGCACTAGAAAGCTGTGGCATCCATGTTCTGGGGTGAACTGGTGGGCGGGTAATCGGGATGAAACCCGAATTCAGTACCCAACCACTAAACTATGCCCGCCATTTATAAATTTAATTAAATTTAATCCGGGCCAAACATCTAAAGGTATATATATATATATATATATATATATATATATATATATATATATATATATATATATATATATATATATATATATATATATATAAATTACCAGACAGCGTAAAATTGATGCAGACTCAAAAGGTCATACGCAGAACTGACTCGGTAATCCAGGTTAATACATCTGTGTTAATCACCTGTGCTTGATTGGCGGAGTTTAACCTAAGCCCTGGTGTGTCTCCCATTGACCCCAATTTCATCTTGTGTGTCCCTGTTTCGTTATGAATGTCACGACGTCACGTTTTAGTTTTTTTTTTAATTTCGTGGTTCGATATATACTTGAAAGGTATTTAAATACACTTGTACATAAGTATACATGCATACATACACACATTTTATATATATATATATATATATATATATATATATATATATATATATATATATATATATATATGCGTGTGTGTGTGTGGTTTATATATATATATATTTATATATACTTATATAATATATATGATACATATATATACATATTTATTTATATACATGTATTATATAATATACATTCTCTACCCTTGATAGAAATTTCAGGGCAAAGTTGTGCTATATTTTGACGACGGGGAGATATTGAATAGAGCTCTGCAATTTGGGAAATGTAAATTGTGCTCGTTCGTGGGTAATTTATCCATGACATTTCATATTTGGTTTTCATCACATTGCCATGCAAACGACTCATTCCCTGATTTGGGATCCGTGATGAGATCACAGAATTTATTTGTGCTGACTCGGCTAAATATTTTATTAAAAACACAACTGTTTTAACTGTTTTCTATCCGGTTTTTTTTCTCTCTCTTTTTTTATTGTTTTTACATCAGTGATGTTAACCGTATTTCGACATCAAACGTGCTGCCTGATGTTCATTTTTTTGTATGTTTTTGTGTCAGTAATTTTTCGTGCATTTACTGTTTCATAAATTTGATTATGGAATGAAAGCGTCTTTGTATTAATAGCTAGGGCGTTCTGTTATGAAAGTTCTAATAACGCGTTGGGCATTTTTTCATCGTTATGCCATATTACAAACGTCCGCGTATGTGTGCTTGCGCAAGCGCTTATATGTTTGTTTGTGAGCTGCCTCAGGGCTATATTACATATATTCCTTCAGGCTGTTCACTGAACTCTACAAAATCCATGACACCACCTGGTGTTCGCTACCATCTCACACCGAAAATTTGGAATGAAAAACTCTGCCAGAAACATTAAAAAAAAAAAAAAAACTCCCCTTCTTGAATACACTTTTTGCGTTCGTGAAGAAACATTCTGTTCTTTGTCCGAGACCCACACTCACCCTTGAAACTCGTACCTGTTCTTATCGGGTTCCTCGACCTCGTCGCGGGAGTTATTTTCTTTCATTCAGAAGGACGAGACCAGGTGTTCCTGACAGATAAGGTCTCTGGAAATATTTTCCTTATATTTTATATAAGTTGTAACATCTTTTTTGTTTGCACGGTACATGTGACGTAAGTTGTCTGAAAGGTTTGAAAGCAACGTGGCTCTTATGGACATTGATTTCACGTCACAAAACTTGGGTCCACATTCGCGCTACATATTTAGAATGGTGGTTCGGTAATCAAATGTCTCTGTTAACTTAGGGAAATTGGTGGCAAAAGCGACTTTTTTTTTTTACAAGAAGTCAGATCTGGGTGCAGTTCTAACGATTAGATGGTGACAGCGAATGTACAGGGAATTGTGGTATGTATGTATGTATGTATGTATATATATACACATATATATATATATATATATATATATATATATATATATATATATATATATATATATATATATATATAATGTCACGGTGTATGTGACACACAAACATATATATATGTATATATGTGTGTGCGTATAGCTAGATATTGTGCATGTATAGCAAGAGAGAGAGAGAGAGAGAGAGAGAGACAGAGAGAGAGAGAGAGAGAGAGAGAGAGAATTGTAGAAATCAATGTTTCTTCGAAAGAACGGAAGGTTAAAATAACCGAATGTTGATTCATGTTAATCATTATCGTTTTTCAACAGGAATTATTATACCTCTGAAAGCGCTCGAACTTTTCTACTTTTCATCCGACGATTTCTCTCTTGCTTCATAATCTTATTCACCCCTTGTGTAGCTCTTGCGTTAGTGTATTTCATCTCTTCTTTTCCTTTAAAAAAAAAAGGCCCTGATATTAGTGATTCGCAAATAACGTAATCCTTTCAAGGTTTACGAAGAGGCTTGATTCCTGAGTTTTATTCTTGGGAAAGTTATTTAGAAATTTAATTTATAATCTGTGGCCTTCAAGTATCGAACCAGAATTTCCTCCATTAATCGTTAGTGATATTAATTCATATTTTTCATATTCATTTCGTTTTAATTTATCTCTCATATTTCATGCAAATCACGTGTTTTTTTAATCACGTTGTTTGAAGATCAATTATCAGACAAACAACGGAATAATGCGTGATTAAAAAAACACGAGATTTACATGACATATGAGAGATAAATTAAAACGAAAGGACTATGAAAAATATGAATTAATATCACTGACGGTTAATGGAGGAAATTCTGGCTCGATACTTGAAGGCCAAAGATTATAAATGAAATTTCTAAACAACTTTCCCAAGATTACAACTCAGGAGTCAAGCCTCTTCGTGAACCCTGAAAGGATTACGTCATTTGCCAATCACTAATATCGGTTTTTTTTTTTTTGAAGGATAATAAGAGATGACATACAATAACGCAAGAGCTACACAAGAGATGAATAAGATTATGAAACAAGCGAGAAATCGTAGGACGAAAAGAAAAGAAGTTCGAGACCTTTCAGAGGTATAATATTCCTGTTGAGAAACACTAAGGATTAAAATGAATCAATGCACGGTGATTTTAACCCGCCACTCCTTCGGAGAAACATTGATATGTATGTATATATATATATATATATATATATATATATATATATATATATATATATATATATATATATATATATAAATATATATGTTGCGCTCAGACAGACTTTGATACTTTGATCATGTGTATTAAATACTAAGCTTTTGAAAAATGATAAAACGTTGCTCCTTAGTTTAATATATATATATATATATATATATATATATATATATATATATATATATATACACACATACTGTATATATATATACAGTATATATATATATATATATATATATATATATATATATATGCAGTATATATACATATATATATTTTATATATTTCTACTTTTTCTTTCGGTAGTTTCATTTTGTAATTTATTTGAAGTTATGTTTCGAAGAATTTTTATAATGAACTTAATTTTTATTATGGATACAAAATGGATTAATTGAAATAGATATATTGCAATGAGAATATAATACTGCCCCGATAATTATACCAATACCCGAGAAAGAGAACATTAATGTATATTCGATGAACTGGGCAGAAAGTTGTAATTGAGTTTTCATATTTTTTTCCGCGTATTTCTATGATTATACTCATGTTAAAATTGCAATAAAAATAAATTTATTTTAAGGAATATCAGAAACATTTTGGCATATCCCTTCAGAACAAGATACAGAAAAAATTATAAACGGTAAAGAATATTTAGTTTATCTTTTCAGAAGAAGATATAGTAAAGTATAAATGGTCAAGAATATTTTTGTTTATCTTTTACAGAAAAAGATGTAAAAAAGAATATAAACGGTAAAGAATATTTAGTTTCTTTTCAGAACAAGACATAGAAGAAATATAAATGGTAAAGAATATTTTGTTTATCTTTTAAAGTAAAAGATATAAAAAATATAAATGGTAAAGAATATTTAGTTTATCTTTTACAGAACAAGATTCGAAAAACTATAAACGGCGAAGAATATTTTGTTCATCTTTACAGAACAAGATATAGAAAAAAGTATAAATGGCAAAGATTATTTAGTATATCCCTTCAGAACGCGATATAGAAGAAATTACAAACGGTAAAGAATATTTAGTTCATCCTATCAGAACAAGATATAGAAAAAATTATAAACGGTAAAGAACGCAATCCAAAACAAAATCAAGCTCGGATATTGAGGAATTAAAAGTGGATTAACGTAATCTCCTCCCCGTGACAACAGTACCTCGACTTGCAATATATAAAATGTATCGCAAGTAACATCCAACAGTTTCCAATTTCCTCTCCTGAGTTGGGAAGGAAATGAGAGTCACTTAGCGCCTAATCCCTTGTGACTTAATCGAGAAATTAAAGAAAAATTAACGTTTTAAAGCGTAAATTAATATTTCCTACAAAGGGAATCAGGGATTACGAAAACAGCCGGATTATCTGCTTCATTTTTGGGATGTTTTGTATTGTACTTTAACAGCTTGATCAGCGTGGGTGAAGTGTTCATTTACGTTAATTAGGTTTCCTTTCACAAAAAGAAAAAAAAAAACAGGAACTTTTACATTTGTGAGTCTATGTAACGCTCGATGGAAATGAACAACGCTATGCAAAAAGTAAGAAATGCGCCGAAGTTTCTTCGTCGCAATCGAGTTTTCTGTACAGCCTACATGTATAATGCTGTATGAAAATCTTAGCCGCAACCCATGAAACTCATAGCTGTGGTCCATTAAACTCAGCCACGGTCCGGTGGTGGCCTGTGTAGTTGGTACCTATAGCTGTGCCAGAAGTACGATTAAGGCTAACTTTAACCCTAAATAAAATAAAAACTAATGAGGCTAGAGGGCTGCAATTTGGTATGTTTGATGTTTGGAGTTTGGATGATCAACATGCTAATTTGCAGCCCTCTAGCCCCAGTAGTTTTTAAAATCTGAGGGCGGACAGAAAATCCATCTCAATAGTTTTCTTTTACAGAAAACCAAAAATACGCGAAGAAACATCGGCGCAATTGAGTTTTCTGTACAGCCGCTACAGCGTATAATCAAGGCCACCGAAAATAGATCTATCTTTCGGTGGTCTCGGTATTAAGCTGGATGAGCCGCGGCCCATTAAACTTTAACCACGGCCCGGTGGTGGCCTATCCTATTTTGTTGCCAGACGCACGATTATGGCTAACTTTAACCTTAAATAAAATAAAAACTACTGAGGCTGGAGGGCTGCAATTTGGTTTTTGATGATTGAGGGGTGGATGATCAACATACCAATTTGCAGCCCTCTAACCTCAGTAGTTTTTAAGATATGAGGGCGGACAGAAAAAGTGCGGACAGAAAAAATATCGGACAGACAGACAAAGCCGGCACAACAGCTTTCTTTTCAGAAAACTAAAATAGTGTCTAGACTTTAAATAACGCTTAAATAAATCCAAATGTTTACTAGAACGTGACATTGGAATACCCGTACCTCCGTTCATATTCTCTTTCTCCCACCTTACTTTCCTCAACCTTATCCTAATCATTGTTTCATAGCGCTACTGCGAAGCTTTCCTCCTGTTACACCTTTCAAACCTTTACTCTCAACTTCCCTTTGTGCGCTGAATGACCTCATAGGTCCCAGAGCTTGGCTTTTAGCCTAAACTGTATATTCTAGTTCCAGTTCCAATTTTATCTGGACGGGATAAAATTTCGCAAAGAGAAAATCATTAAAAAGAGAACAGAAAGTGTCCTTCCAGTTGTTAGAAGAGCCTTCCACAGTCTTCTTCTTCTTCTTCTTTGTATCACAAACTCCGAAACCCGAGCCTCTCGCCAAAGGCACCGCCCGACGACGAAAGCATCTGGAATTCAGTTTGGCTTCGAATTTGTTGCAAGTTCTTTCTTCAGTTTTATATCTGTCGAGTTCTTTTGTTTTATTTTCTTTCTATTCGAGTCGCTGGCTCCGCTTTGCCGAATAACTAGAGAGGTCCCTTGATGTGGAATTCTAAAAGAGAGAAGTACACGGATAAAATTTTTAGGAACGTTTTCTGTTATTCGATTTCGAAAAACCGTTCACTCGAGTTATTCCATTTTATTCGTGTGTGCTTCGCTCTGTTCGCTTTTTCAAGTAGTTATGATTTAATTGTTGAGAGTGTGTAAAGTTTTAAGTATGATTATATAGAAATATATATATATATCATATATATATATATATATATATATATATATATATATATATATATACATATATGAAACTAATGAACACATGAGCACCTGTTTCATAGAAATGAATTTCTGACTCACATCTGGGACGACGGAACCCCGGTCTCTCAAATGAAAGGCCAGGGCGCTACCAGTTGACCCACGCTCAAATGGTAGCGCCCTGGCCTTTCATTTGAGCGACCGTAGGTCGATCCCGATGTGAGTCAGAAATATATATATATATATATATATATATATATATATATATATATATATATATATATATATATATATATATATATATATATATACTTACATACATACACACACACAAGAAAGAGAGCTTGTTGACGTCAAGATTATTTTATGTGTAATATTGCTGTCCATTTAATAGTTGATATGCTTTTGTTTTGCCTTATTTTCTATTCTTTGATTGTACTTCTTCCTATTCTTACTCTCTTCTTCTTCTTCTTCTTCTTTGTTCGAATTTTAGGAATCCTGCTCTATCAAAGTTCGCTCAGAACGGCATTGCCTATTTTGGATTTTCATGAGGAATGGAAGTACACTGCGAATATATTAATAATAATAATAATAATAATAATAATAATAATAATAATAATAATAATAATAATAATAATAAACCTCATAGCGGACAGTACAAAAATAGAATCAATATAATTCCTCCTGCTGAAGGAGAACCAGAAAGAGAGAGAGAGAGTGGGTGTTTGTATCTATATTTTTTTATCTATATTTGTGACCATCACTCGTATTAATGATATGACAAATCTGAAGATCTGACGTGACGCCATGAAGAACGCCCGGAAGCGAGGCGACAAATAACGAGGTCGGAGATTAAACAGGAAAATGGCGTCAGGTATTGAGGTTAATCCGTGACGGCGGATGTAGGGTGAAGGTTCGGCGATGGTGACTTCGCGGAAGACGATGAATATGAATGCCCTAACCGTCATGCGAGCCACTGTGTGTATGTATGTATATATGTGTGTGTATATATACATATATATAATATATACATATATATATATATGTATGTATATATATGTATATATATATATATATATATATATATATATATATATATATATATATATATATATATATATATATATATATATATGATGTAACACACAAGAGACGCCAATGAGACTTGTCTTTGTGATTATTGATTTTGGAAGGAGTATTTCTTTTATTCAGGTTAAGCGGAAAATCTAATTTTTAGATATAAACAAGATAAATATACTTTTACTTATTTTTCTCTAGCGGGCCACTTTCAAAATCAAACGGGCCACTTTTGGCCCACGGGCATGGGGTTGGACGGCCCTGCTGCCTAACCTTGTAAATAATAGTAATGGCCGTAGAAAGATCATTTATGGTATTAAGCCTGAAGTATATAGACATTTTAAATGCAGATAATTTAAAGAAGTTGAATTTGAAAACCAAGAATTAGGATTAAATCTCCAGGATTACTCAAAGACCTGATTTATACACAGCTTAACGATATAAAGTAAAGGAAATGAGAGTTTGTATAATGCTATGGATACTGTAAGTGTGTAAACTGTTGAATTGAATATAGTATTTAGGGCAAAGGCCAAGCGCTGGGACTTACGAGGTCATTCAGCGCTGGAACGGAAATCGACAGTAAAAGATTTTAAAGGTGTAACAGGAGGAAAACCTCAAAGCAGTTGCACTATGAATCAATTGTTAGGAGTGGAACGTAATATGGAAGAAAGAGAATATGAAAGGAGGTACAGCAAAAGGAACGAAAGGGGTTGCGAAGATCCTTAAGTAATGCCCCTTGTGTAAACTGTTAGGCATCTCTGAATGTAGGTCTAGCTGATATTAAAAAAAGGCGGGGGGGGTGGTTCAAGGCAGTGCATTACTAACCTGAAACAATTCGCCTTTTACTTCTCTTCTTTCTGTGTTTTCTAGCATCTATAATCTGTTTTATCTATCTGTTAATTTATTAATTTTTTTTCTTTTTTAATAAGTGAGTGGGATCTCTTCTTTCTGTAATTCCCTTTACTTCCTCTTACTTCTTCCTAATGAACAACATAATATTCTTTGGAAGCTTGAATTTCAAGTCAGTGGCCCCTGTGGTGGGCTTGTTCCATATGAATAGGTTTCATCTTTTGAATAATAATAATAATCTTCTGTAATTTATTTCAAATGGACACCATATTCCTTGGAAGCTTGATTTTCAAGTCAATGGCCCCTGTGGTGGGCTTGTTACACATTATTAGGGTTTATCTTATGAATAATAATAATAAAAAGTGATCAAATCCTATCCCGAGACTCAGCCGCTACAGTGTCAAAGGCACACGTTCTTTTATTAAATTTTTATATTGATTTTGTATTATCTTATCATTTTTGGATGATAATGCCGAGTGTCTTAGAGCATAAGGACGGAGTATTTGAAAACTGTATTGTCGGAGAACACTTGGCTCACCAGCACTGTGCTATCCCGTGAAAATAATAAAGCAGCGAATTATTATTATTATTATTTCAGTAGATGAAACCTATTCACACTGAACAAGCACACCACAGGGGCCATTGACTTGAAATTCTGCCTGCATCCTGTGAAGGACCAGTTAATTATGCAGTATAGTATAGTTTTAATAACTGTAAACATTAGTTTTGGGAGAAACCGTAACCACGATGTTTATGGGATTCCATATTAATATTTTTCGCTTTAAATCGCCGCTTACTTGAGACAGGACCGTTGTGTTCATTAACCTGAGCTTGACAAAGGCTACAGCGTTTCCGTGGAATTATTTAGGCCAGTAGTTTTAATAACTAAATATTAGTTTTCGGAGAAACCTTAAACAAGATGTTTATGAGATACCATATCAATATTTTGAGACAGGACCGTGATGTTCATTAACTTGAGCTTGACAAAGATTACAAAGTTTCCATGGAGTTATTTAGTTCAATAGTTTTAATATCTGTATAAGTTCAGAGAGAAAAGTATTTAAACTAACTGGGTTTCAAGAACCACAAACAAAAAGGGAACACAATTTCAGGACCCAGAGAGCTGTCCAAAACGTCAAAACTGCATGGAAATGAATTTCGAAATTCATGAAAGATTTAGCGTCTTTCGCCAGAAGGAAATTGGTGAAAAAATGATTGAGAAAGGTTTACATAAAAGAGAAGCCACTAAAACACACGTCAAATATGCGCTTTTTTTACGTTGGCCTTTATTTATAAGTTGCATACTCTTCAGCTCCGATGTGTTCAAAAATGCCATGAAAATTTGAACAACAGTTTTTCCTGTGGCAGGGAAGTGACATTCATCCGCATCTCTCTCTCTCTCCCTCTCTCTCTCTCTCTCTCTCTCTCTCTCTCTCTCTCTATGCATCTATATGCGTGTATTTTGGAAAGGAAAGACAAGTAAGACTGAATAATTCACTTGTTCATTGCGTACATAGCTCTAATACGAGCAGCATAGATATCAGTTACTGACACACACACACACACACACACACACACACACACACACATATATATATATATATATATATATATATATATATATATATATATATATATATATATATATATATATATACATATATAAGAAATACGAGACAAAAAATTTATTTGTACTTTCTCAATTTTATTAAACTTATATTGACTGATTTTATCTTACTGATTTGGGACAAACCAGATTCTAGTCTAATGATTTAATATTCTTAGCATATTACTTGTCGTAGCTAGCCTTTTACAGATACACACACACACACATGTTCAAATTTCAGTTCTGTATTCAGTTTACATACTCTCAGGAGTAATTGGTCGATTGGCTTCTGTAAATTGGCTCTACGCCAACAATGAACATCGATGCTGCAGAATAATTTCCGTACGAATTGAAATGCTGTCAAAATGTTTCATAAACCGCTAATCGACGTCATTTTCTTTATAAAATTACTCCCAGATTTGTAATGTCTTTTAGCAAAAGACTTATAATTATTTTTTGGCAATGATATTTACTTAAATATTGGCAAGGTTATTTACTTTGAATATTGGCAAGGATATTTACTTCGAATATTAGCAAGGATATTTACTTTAAATATTAGCAAGGCTATTTACTTTAAATATTGGCCAGGGTATTTACTCTGAATATTGGCAAGAATATTTACTTTGAATATTGGCAAGGATATTTACTTTAAATATTGGCAAGGATATTAATTAACTTTAAATATTGGCAAGGATATTAGCTTTAAATATTGGCAAAGATATTTACTTTAAATATTGGCAAGTGTATTTACTTTAAATATTGGCAAGGATATTTACTTTGAATATTGGCAAGGATATTTACTTTAAATATTGGCAAGGATATTAATTAACTTTAAATATTGGCAAGGATATTTACTTTGAATATTGGCAAGGATGTTTACCTAAAATATTGGCAAGGATATTAATTAACTTTAAATATATATTAACAAGGATATTAACTTTAAATATTGGCAAGAATATTTACTTTAAATATTGGCAAGGATATTTATTTTAAATATCGTTGAAGGGAAGAACCACGACCAGCAAGATTCATCCAATGTCGTAACCGGGAGTAGTCCTTAATTACCCTTGCCGAAAAATGTAAGGAAACTGCTTTGATAAATTGCTAGTGGTCCGGAGGAGGGAGGTGAGGGGAGGAGACTGGGTGGGTTGCCTTTCGACAGATGGGCATCTTGTATAAGGGAACAATTAGCCACGCCTTACTTTCCTTATAATCAAATATTTCATCAAGCTTATTTCCTTTATTGTAATTGGCTATTAATGATTCTTCTTCTTTTAACGTGCTTTTTTCCCATTTGTATGGGGTAAGCACGATGCCTTCTTTTTTGAAGGACTTTCTTTTTGCTTTGGGGTAGACTTCGTACAGTAGTCGCGATCGGCTGCCCTGCCTGTCATCGCTTATACGCCGGTAGCGTACGTACATGTATTGTACCAGTCACCAGCTCCCTTTCTCCCAGCAGCGAGGAAACGTTGCGTGGTTAGATAGACAGTCGAGACGTGTGAGGTGTCTGTTATGTTTTTAGAAGATGTTGGAGTGGCTTTGTTTGTGTGTGTATTAGTCTGTAACACCCATTTGCTTTTAAGCAAACCTATCCGTTGATTACATACATAATCCCGGGGTGTCTACACAGACAGCAAAGTGTCCGCTTCTCTAACCGGTCGACTGCGGATTTGAAGCCGCGCTACAGACCTCTAAGAAGTCCGAGAGTGCTGCTCTAACCGACTTGGCCATCGAGGCTCTTGGATATTAATAATTCGACTATTTTTATTTATTTACCCTATATTTTTGCTCATGCCTTCTTAGTAGATTCTTGTGTCATGTGGTCAGTGTATTCGACCATAAACATGTAAAAAATGCGTCGAAGTTTCTTCGGCGCAATCGAGTTTTCTGCACGGCATATAATGCTGTATGAAACCCTCAGCCACGGCCCGTGAAACTCTCAGCTGCGGCCCATGAAACTTTCACTCACGGCCCGGCGGTGGCCTGTGTTGTTGGCACCTATAGCGGTGCCAGACGCATGATCATGGCTAACTTTAACCTTAAATAAAATAAAAGCTACTGAGGCTAGAGGGCTGCAATTTGGTATGTTTGATGAGTGGAGGGTGGATGATCAACATACCAATTTGCAGCCCTCTAGCCTCAGTAGTTTTTAAGATCTGAGGGCGGAAAGAAAAAGTGCGGACGGACAGACAGACACATAGCCATCTCAATAGTTTTCTTTTACAGAAAACTAAGAATGGATAATTAACAATATTGATGATAATAGATAACATTCCTTCATTCGTAACTCAGGTGACATCGTTGCATTCCGTTTTCTGAAGTAGGGTTATTTGTTAATTAATTACTAAATAGTGAATTACTGGAGGGTGTTCTGCACAGCTGTTTCTCGGTTAGAGGATGAATGTGTCTGTGATGGTCTTTTTGCTTTCATTGAAGCCATCCTTTGTTATGAAATATATATATATATATATATATATATATATATATATATATATATATATATATATATATATATACATATATATATATTACTATTAAATATTTTCTGTTGAAACAGAATTCTATGGTATTTTTATAGTGTTTTCATGGGCTACCTTTATATATGTATATATATATGTATATATATATAAATATTTATATATATACATATATATATATATATAACTATAAATATGATTATAATTATATATGATTATATATATACATATATGCATATATTTACATATATTCGGCTTCATTCTTATTGCTATCAAATCTAGCATCTGCTGTTTACGGTTCGTTTCATAATTGATCCTGGAATATTAAACGGTCTACGCCTTAATTCATTTCCAAAATGTCTTGCCCTGCGCCGGCTGAACGCTCTAGGGAACGGGGCCGAGAACAGAACATTACATATTCAGGTAGACTCGAGTTATGTTGAATTCATACTAGATTTGAACCCTGAGGAAATTTCTGAATAATCTTTTTCGAATGTTCGTTAAGACTTGACATGACTTTAGTTAGTCGTAACGGCCTAGCGAAATATAGACGAGAGTTCTGCTTCGTAATTTTGAAGGTTTACTGTCCGTTTCATTTAATATATGAACGATTGTCACTAAGTATATGCTTGTCGTCACCCTGTGTATATATATATATATATATATATATATATATATATATATATATATATATATATATATATATATATATATATATATATATATATATATATATATATATACTGTACATATATATATATATATATATGTATGTATGTATGTATGTATGTATATATAAAATACACACACATATATAGACATATACAAATAAAGACAAAATCCACGAAGGAAAGAGAAACAATGGAGTACTGCAAGGCCTTTCGACTTTTTGTCTGCTAAGCAAAGGACAAGAAGTCGAAAGGCCTTGCAGTACTCCACTGTTTCTCTTCCCCTCGTGGATTTTGTCTTCATTTATGTATTCATCACGTTCCATATTTTCGTGATTCAGTTGTACACACACACACACACACGCATATATATATATATATATATATATATATATATATATATATATATATATATATTTGTATTTTTCATTCTTTTTTCTATTCTTCCATAGTTTCATGTTTAGAATAGTTTCTTTTATTCTTATTTATACATCAGTTTTATTTCATTATTAGTGAGTTTTTTTACATGTGAACAGCGGATACAGAAGAAAGCTAAAACGAAATATTTTCTTGGAGATTTTCCTGTATATTTTTTTCTTTCTCTTTCTCCCTCTTCAATTTGGCTTTTATACTACATTACTTATTTCCTTTGCACTTTTAATTCAGCTTTTCTGATTTTTGTCATTCTTCCCCTTTCTCCTTTTCAATAATGCAAGAAAGCAACATTTTATCCTGTTTATTTTTCTGGGCGTTTTGTTGAAATTTTTTGACCTAGAGAAATTTTGAAGGGTTCCTTTTTAGTTTTCTGAAAGGAAAACTGTTGTGCCGCCTTTGTCTGTCCGTCGACACTTTCTTTCCGCACTTTTTCTGTCCACCCTCAGATCTTAAAAACTACTGAGGCTAGAGGGCTGCAAATTGCTATGTTGATCATCCACCCTCCAATCATCAGACGTACCAAATTACAGCTCTCTAGCCTCAGTAGTTTTTATTTTATTTAAGGCTAAAGTTAACCATAACGTGCATCGATATAGTACAGGCCACTACCGGGCCGCGATTAAAGTTTCATGGGCCACGGCTCATACAGCATTATACCGAGACCACCGAAAGATAGATCTATTTTCGGTGGCCGTGATTAGACGATGTACAGAAAACTCGATTGCGCCAAAGAAACTTGGGCGCCTTTTTTACTTGTTCCTATACGAATAGAGTGTAAAATTTGTTTTGATCCAGTCATCATCGTCCCACTAAAAAATATTCCTTAGCGAAAAAATGAATACAATTAACAGACATTATCATTATCATTGTAAGTGCATATTATGAGATGATCATACAAAATTGATTAAAATTAGTTCATTTTAAACTCTTCTGTTAGAAGAATTTTGATGACAAGATATGATTTTCATAAATGCCGATAAAGCGAATACTTTGTCTCACTAAGAATGGTGTGAGTTTTTCATACAATATTAATTAAAATTAATTCATTGTAAACGCCTCTTGTATTAGCGGGAATTCTATTATATGGATTTTGATGACAAAATATGACTCATAAATGCTGATAAAGTGTCTGATTCGTCTCGCAAAAAATATTCTATAGTGAATAAATAATAGTTAACAGACATTGTCATTATCAGCCTAATAAGATATGATTTATTCATAAGAAATGTATTAAAACTTATTCATTTTAAACGCTTCTGTTACAAGAACTTTTATGACAAAATATGACTTTCATAAATGACAGTAAAATGAATACTTCGTCTCACAAAAAAAAAGGTGAGTTATTCATACAGAATCAATTCAAATGAATTAATTCTAAACGTTTCTATTATTAGGGGGAATTCTGTTATAAGAATTTTGATGAAAAAAAAATATGACTTTCGTAAATACTTATAAGGTGAATATTCAGTACGGAAAAAACAATACAGTTAACAGACATTGGCATTGTCAGAATATCAGATATGATTTATTTATAAGAACTGAATTAAAACTGGATCATTTTAAACGCTTATGACAAAATATGACTCAAAAATACCACTAAAATGAATATTCTTTAGGGAAAAAATATTACAGTTAACAGACATTGGCATTATCAGAATATCAGAATTGATTTACAGTATATTTGTAAGAACTAAAATAAAAAGCATAAGCAAAATCTTTCAAGTCTTCAGCAAGGGTACACTTAAACTAAGCCTTCCCTCAACGGGGTATTCTAAGCGCCTTGGGCACGTAAAAGATGGTTACCCAAATTAGGGGGAATTTTATGGGTCGGAATCTCATTAGACTCTCTCTCTCTCTCTCTCTCTCTCTCTCTCTATCTCTCTCTCTCTCTCTCTCGGTATCAACTTCATCAAGGGATAATGAGATTGAGAATATTTTTTGGATTGGGGCCGGGGAGGGCGTTTGCCGAATCCAACAATTGAATCTCGCCCTCGACCTAAGTGAATATCGTCGAAAGGGGAGAGTAGACGATGAACAACAAAAGAATAGCCAGTTTTTTATTGCTTTTTCCTGAATAGAGGAGGAGCTGGATTTCGGGCAGAAGATCAGACTTCGACAATCGTAGGAGGTTTATGGTAATTGTCGAAACTTGACTAAGGAAATGAGAGATAGTTTCGAATTTGATGCTCTCTCTCTCTCTGTCTGTCTGTCTCTCTCTCTCTCTCTCTCTCTCTCTCTCTCTCTCTCTCTCTCTCTCTCTCTCTCATATATATATATACTGTATATATGTATATATATACATACATATATATATATATATATATATATATATATATATATATATATATATATATATATATATATAAATATATATATGTTGGTCACCCTCACTCCTCACAGGTGAAGCCACCTTATGGCGAAAGGGCAACAGATTGCTCAAATCCCCTGTCAGACCACATTTCCTGTCACGGCAGAAAACGGATTTTCGGGACGGATGGGGTGACAGACATTTGTCAAAGCAGGCCCGGGCGGGAATCACAGTTTCCACTTTCTTGTGTTAGTATTTGCGTTCGTTATCCTCCTGCCAACTTCATCATTCGTTTGGCATTCATTTCCTGGATCAATTATGATATATGCTGGTAATTTTTTTATTATAATATATGCTGGTAATTTTTTATCATGCTGGTAATTTTTTATCTGGCAGTAAACGCCGTGTTGGTTGATTTAAATAAAAAAAAAAGTTATTGTAAAACAGGGAACAATATCTCCATGAAGTTATCCATGGATTCTAGACAGAAGTGCTTATACATCAGTGGCTTTTCCAAACGTGGTGTCAATTTCAAGCGACTTTAGCACGAGAGGTTCATCAACTGGTTGCCACACATTTTTCTCCCATCTTTTCTGTTAACTCGAAGCAACTATCATCGAATACAAACTTATTATTGAATCAAGTCAAATGTAACTGAGAAATGGTAGATGGATTGCGTCGGGTCTGGAATCGCCTTCTCTTTGTGTCCCGTACGTCAGCAAATTATTTTTAAAAAAATCTACAGGTCCTGTAGGCTATGTATCTAAGGTTTATAAGTATTTTCATCGTCCTTTTAGGATCTGAGACGTAATGACTTCTTCCAAGACATTACCAATACTTTATCTGCTATTAAAGTGAGTCAGAAAGTCATAATATTTAGTCTTCGATATTTTCCCGTCTCCAAAAACAGTGTCCTTCTGATTCCTAAAGACCTTTAGGAATCAGAAGGACACTGTTTTTGGAGACGGGAAAATATCGAAGACTAAATATTATGACTTTCTGACTCACTTTAATAGCAGATAAAGTATTGGTAATGTCTTGGAAGAAGTCATTACGTCTCAAATCCTAAAAGGACGATGAAAAGCAATCGCTGTCACCGGGCATAGTGCAACTACAAGGTTTTCC
>JANJGK010006721.1:27500-35479 GCA_039081455.1 Macrobrachium rosenbergii
CAGGCAGCATTATACGCTGTGCAGAAAACTCGATTGCGCCGAAGACACTTCGGCACATATATTACTTGTTTGTTACGTATTGATTCAAGTTCTAATTTTAACGATTGATGTCAACAACTAAAAGAAGTACGGAGCAGAACGTCAAACGGCAGAGCTACTGACGTCACCGATAAGGAAAAGAAGGAGGGGGGGCGGATTCAGGTAAAATAACACCTCACCTTAGAAGCTATCTGGAAGAGCCAGTAGCTCACCTTTGAAATTCAATAACAAGGCGCATCACAAACAATTTCGCGAGAGGCAGCGGCGTGGAAGATGAAGTGGAATTTGAATGAGCGCCCTGGAACCCGTGGCAGTCCTTACACGAACAATGGGGTACGGCCAAAGGTGGGGCGGGTTTTGGAAAAGATAAAAAGTAATTACTCGTCCTTATCTCCTGCGGTAAAGGGGGAGTAACAGGGCCCCAATTCGAGGGAGGAAAACGTTTCGACATTCACATTCTCTCCCTCCAACCCCACCACCCCCCTCCACCCTCTCTTTGCTCTCACAGGAAATCACTTAGTATATAGATAAACCTTGAATGTAGAGCAAAGAGTGGCTATTGGTAGATAAACCTTGGATGGTAGAGCAAAGAGTGGCTATTGGTAGATAAACCTTGAATGCTACTATTATAGATTCATGGAAAAAAGTAAAAGAACCGATGGCTTTTAGCTCGATATGGAATTCCAGGGAAGAAACTAAAACGAACATGGAACACGCGGGTTGAATTCCAGGAATAAGTTCCCTCAGGGAAGGGAGATCTACATGAAGGGGAATTGAAATATCACAAATCCCCGGATTGAAGGGCAGAAGGGAACGCAAAAGTAATAAGAGAAGAAGTAATCTGCATGATATGGATGGAAGTACATCGCAATAACGTTTTTTCTGACTAACGATGAATGGGTTTTGCTGGTGGTGTTCGTTTCAAGAGTTGACGATTTCCTAATGCTTCTTTCTAGCGCGATAACCGTTATCTTTGTTCGCCGTTTGTGCCCAGTATCAGGATATTCATGTCCATAGATATCCTTTCTTCCTCTCCGCTGGAACTTTTGCTTCATCAAGGCATACCTGACACACCTTGGTCAGCTACCAAGGTACACTATCCCCCTAACGGCGGATGACTTCAGAGTAACAAAACCAACTCAACTGTCACTGCTATATTCAAACTTTAGTAAAACTGCTAAATTAACTACTTGATCGACTGACTAAAACTGGCGTTACAACATCTAGGTTAAATTAACCACTTCATACATCTATACACCAGCCTCATCAATCTCTCTCTCTCTCTCTCTCTCTCTCTCTCTCTCTCTCTCTCTCTCTCTCTCTCTCTCTCCTCTTGTAACTCATTCTGAATTCAAATTTAACTTCATTGATTTCTCTCTGAGATTGCTTTTCGCGTGTAATCTCTGTCTCTTTCTCTCAAGAAAATAGGCAGTGGGATTCGTTCATTCGTGCTGACAGTCGCTTAATGCACGTAAGATTATACCGCGGTAAACACAGAGGAAAGAGACGAGTTCAAGAATCTAAACGGGGTAAGTCTTTAAGTAAATTTGAAAAGCACCAGTAAGATCTACTTGCTGATGTCAGTTCGCTGGCAATAGTTAAGCTGATATTTCAATTAGGGGATTTGATGGAGATGACTTAATTACTTGCCATTCTTTCTCGAGGGTCAGCCACAGGGAAACAGTTAGGTATTGGCTCCCTAACGTTCGTACTTTTCAGCGAATGTGAAAATGTTTTCCGGCTTTCATTCAGTCCTACCTTTTTCTTTATGCGCATGGCTGTGTTCAAATCAGTTTTATTTGATTTTGACTGACGCGCAATCTCATAAAGAACTTTGGAACTGACTTGGCCTTAATATGCATCCAGCCCTTCTCTCTCGTTTATCTTATGATCGCTTCGGTGGCTGGATGATAGGATGCAAATAAAAGGGGAAGGGGGGGGGAGGAAAGGGGAGGGGGTTTAAAGTCAGCATCACGGCGTCTTAAAGTATAATAGGTGGACGAATCCGGAGGCCTTATTGACATTTATCAGGTCTTCCGGTAATGTCTGTCAACTTAGGATGCAGAAAGGTAGATTTTTTAATCAGTTTGTCTATAAACGTGTCTGTATGAAGATTGGTCATGCTATCAAGAAAAAAAGGGCATGGGCTTGCAGCCCCACCCCTCAGGAACTTGCTGAACAAATAAAAGGTCATGCCTTGCTAGCGATGAAAAGAATTTTTATCCTTCTTCACAGATGGTGAGTTAGCTGCAGCCTCACTCGTTCTGGTGTGTGTGGGTTCGAATCCCAGCGGGAAAGAAGGAGCTTTTTCAAGTGTTTCCCTTGGATTCAATGCTTTCAGAGGGAAATATATCTTTAAAAAAAAGGTGACCAGTATTATGCCCTAACGCACACACATATATATATATATGTGTGTGTGTGCGCATCTGTGTACATACATATATATACATGTGTGTGTGTGTATATATATATATATATATATATATATATATATATATATATATATATATATATATATTATATATATATATACTGTGTACATATAATATCGGAGCGTGTGCTTTTTAGCTTTATAATTGATTTTTATCAGATATTTGGTACATTTGATATAGCTGCGCTTATGAAACCTATAAAAAATGAAATGCCAAATAATTCATTTTCCCTGATGTGATTGGCAAAATCCCGGTCTGGCTTTTCAAGTGCCAATAAATACGGAATTTTCTTTTATCATTTTTATAACTTTACATTAATACATACTTTTCTTATAATTTTATTGATAAGTGTATGAATATATTTTAATGTATTTACGCACTTCCTTTACGTTCAGATCACAGAAACGTGACTTGAGAGAGAGAGAGAGGAGAGAGAGAGAGGTGTATGTGTGTGTGACAAAGAGAGAGAGTGAGAGAGTGTGTGTGTGTGTGTGTGTCAAAGAGAGAGAGAGAGAGAGGAGAGAATCTGTGTGTGTGTGTCAAAGACAGAGAGAGAGTGTGGGTGTGTGAAAGAGAGAGATAGAGTATGTGTGTGTGCGTGTATCAAAGAGAGAGAGAGAGTATATGTGTGTGTGCCAAAAAGAGAGAGAGTGTGTGGGTGTGTCAAAGAGAGAGAGATAGAGAGAGTATATGTGTGTGGGTGCGTCAAAAAGAGAAAGAGAGACTGACGTATTCTCGGATACACATACGCCTGATGTGCTGACATCGCTAATGAATTCACCTCTTTGTTTTGATTACTTTTTTCTACCATCTGGAATAAGGAGAGACACACGGCTGGCTGGTCAAAGAATCGGGTCAAGGCTCTGCTCGAAGGAATCCGTCCGCTGAGAAATCCTTCGGAAATAAGACATTCGAATTTGTGCTGCGCATTTTTAGTTTTCTGTACAAGAAATCTACTGAGATGGCTTTGTCTGTCCGTCTGCACTTTTTTAGTTTTCCGGAAAACAAAACTATTGAGATGGCTTTCTGTCCGTCCGCACTTTTTCTGTCCGCCCTCAGATCTTAAAAACTGCTGAGGCTAGAGGGCTACAAATTTATATGTTGATCATCCGCCTCCAATCATCAAACATACCAAATTGCAGCCATCTAGCCTCACCGGTTTTTAATTTATTTAAGGTTAATATTAGCCGTGATCGTGAGTCTGCAACGCTATAGGACAGGCCACCACCGGGCAGTGGCTGAAAGCTTCATGGGCCGCGGCTCATACAGCATTATACCGAGACCACCGAAAGATAGATCTACTTTCGGTGGCCTTGATTATACGCTGAACAGAAAACCCGATTGCATTTTTACTTTTTTTTTTTTGTGAGGTTTGTTTCCTGCTGTTAAAAGAGTTGAATTTTTTTTTTTCGTTGGGCGCGTGTGTTTTTTTGTTTGGAAGATGCAAATTAGGTAGTCCAGTCTCTCGTTTAGTCTCGTTTCGTATTTATTTGTTCGTAAAGGAGTTTTTTTCTCTGGACGAGTCTCTTTCCCCCCTTCCCTACTGTCTTTGCGAAAGGAGATATGGACCAGAAAAAATGTAAGAAGTCTGATCAATTCTCTCTCTACTCTTTGGCATCGCATATTGGAAAATATTTCTGCCTCCTATGTTTAGTCGTAAGCTTAAGGATACTATATATATATATATACATATATAATATATATATATATATATATATATATATATATATATATATATATATATATATATATATATATATATAAGATCCTTACCTTTACCAGTAAATAAGATCTGTTGTTTCTGCTTGTCGTAGGCCGGTAACTTTATTGTTAACATCATGATCTGCTGTTAAACAATTGACTTTTCAAAAGGAATTCTTTTACAAAAGTAATACCATAACATTATTTCGATCAAAGCAGGTATTATACATTGCGTGTCATATTTCCTGCGTAATATATATATATATATATATATATATATATATATATATATATATATATATATATATATATATATATATATATATATTATACATATATATATGTATATATATAGCAGTATATATATATATATGTATATATATTACATGGAATTCTGTGAGCATTGACATAACCTCACCATATATACCACATTTACGGATTATTTTAGAAATATCGTTATTGTGTATTTGTATTTTACTTGAAATTTAAAATGTCACGCTATGTTTTCAATACTGTGGCATTATAAAGTTCATTTCCGTACTTTCCTACATTATTTTCCTTTCGCGTGCTGTAAATATATTACCTAGATGACAATGTTTTATTAATTACGAAGAGCCCCACATTTGTGTATTACACTTTTTCCACATAAGCAACTAATATCCATTTATGATGCTTGACAAATAGATGAGTTTTATTTTAATATATGACACCCACCCCTCTCTCTCTCTCTCTCTCTCTCTCTCTCTCTCTCTCTCTCTCTCTCTCTCTCTCTCTCTCTCCCCTACATTCTGAGTGACCCTGAAACCCAGTATGCCTCTGCTGACCAAAGCCCTGACTTATGTATCTGGTTGTCAGTCGAGTGTCGCGGGTCGCACCCAGGGAGAAGAGAGAGAAAAAAAAAAGAGTGAAAAAGCATAGCAAACATGTTTGTTCATTGTTTGTCAAGAATGTTTTATATCAAAAGGGGGGCCTCGACTAGTAATTTTCACCAACTGGGTGAAATCATAAAATATTCTCTCTCTCTCTCTCTCTCTCTCTCCTCTCTCTCTCTCTCTCTCTCTCTCTCTCTCTCTCTCTCTCTCTCTGGCGTAATATACAATGGATTTTGGATTGTCAGGTCTTGTTGTTGTATCAGAAATAATGAAAACGAAATTACTGTAGATGTTTCATGAATGAAGATGAGAAAACAGTGACTGTAAATGCAAGCAGAGCCTTCCACGCTACGCTCCCCCAAGACTATTTATTTATTCATTCTTATTTGCTTGTTTGTTTATTTATTTATTTCTTCATCTTCATGTTAGTTTGTTTTGCTGTAAATGCAAGCAGAGCCTTCCATGATACACCGACCCAAGACTTATTTGTTTATTCATTCGCATTCACGTGTTTATTTTTTTATTTATTTATTTATCTACATGTTAGTTTGTTTTGCCCCATTCAATCCGTCTAACGCGATAACGAGCCACTCCCCGAGGCTGAAGAGAATGGAAAACGAGTTTAAACAAGCACACAAACGAGAGAGGCATGTTTACTGTGTGAGAAGCAGGTATTTTACATTGCGTGTCATATTTCCTGCGTAATATATATATATATATATATATATATATATATATACATATATATATATATAATATATACTATATATATATATATATATTATACATATATATATATGTATATATACAGTATATATATATATATATATGTATATATATTACATGGAATTCTGTGAGCATTGACATAACCCCACCATATATACCACATTTACGGATTATTTTAGAAATATCGTTATTGTGTATTTGTATTTTACTTGAAATTTAAAATGTCACGCTATGTTTTCAATACTGTGGCATTATAAAGTTCATTTCCGTACTTTCCTACATTATTTTCCTTTCGCGTGCTGTAAATATATTACCTAGATGACAATGTTTTATTAATTACGAAGAGCCCCACATTTGTGTAATACACTTTTTCCACATAAGCAACTAAATATCCATTTATGATGCTTGACAAATAGATGAGTTTTCATTTAATATATGACACCCCTCTCTCTCTCTCTCTCTCTCTCTCTCTCTCTCTCTCTCTCTCTCTCTCTCTCTCTCTCTCTCTCCATACTGAGTGACCCTGAAACCCAGTATGCCTCTGCTGACCAAAGCCCTGACTTATGTATCTGGTTGTCAGTCGAGTGTCGCGGGTCGCACCCAGGGAGAAGAGAGAGAAAAAAGAGTGAAAAAGCATAGCAAACATGTTTGTTCATTGTTTTGTCAAGAATGTTTTATATCAAAAGGGGGCCTCGACTAGTAATTTTCACCCAACTGGGTTGAAATCATAAAATATTCTCTCTCTCTCTCTCTCTCTCTCTCTCTCTCTCTCTCTCTCTCTCTCTCTCTGGCGTAATATACAATGGGATTTTGGATTGTCAGGTCTTGTTGCTGTATCAGAAATAATGAAACGAAATTACTGTAGATGTTTCATGAATGAAGATGAGAAAACAGTGACTGTAAATGCAAGCAGAGCCTTCCATGCTACGCTCCCCAAGACTATTCATTTATTCATTCTTATTTGCTTGTTTGTTTATTTATTTATTTATTCATCTTCATGTTAGTTTGTTTTGCTGTAAATGCAAGCAGAGCCTTCCATGCTACACCGACCCAAGACTTTATTTGTTTATTCATTCGTATTCACTTGTTTATTTTTTTTATTTATTTATTTATCTACATGTTAGTTTGTTTTGCCCCATTCAATCCGTCTAACGCGATAACGAGCCACTCCCCGAGGCTGAAGAGAATGGAAAACGAGTTTAAACAAGCACACAAACGAGAGAGGATGTTTACTGTGTGAGAAGGAAAATCATAACACGAGAGATGAAGGGGAAAGTGTTTTTTTTTTCATTTCAGAAGAGAACACAAGAGTGAAATGCTGGAAAGTGCTCAGTTTGTAAAGTCAAAACGCACTGAAACAAGAGAGAGAGAAGAGAGAGAGAGAGAGAGAGAGAGAGAGAGAGAGAGGAGAGAGAGAGAGAGAGATTCGAGGGTCGGGTGGGGGAATTATTTTGGCAACAACGCACAGGCAGAACAAAACACGAAGCAATAAAGAGTATATTGCATGTGAATGCAAATTGAGATTTGGGGATCCCGTCGATGAATGATCATCTTTTACAGAGAGAAAATAAATGCAGGTTAACGAGTAAGTGAAAAAAAAATGTTCTTCCCGTCTAATTGACTTTCTCGACATAAACTAAAAAAATGTTTGAAACGTTGATGTTATGAGGTCCTGAATGATTTATCAACGTGTAAATTGCTGGCCCTCTCTCTCTCTCTCTCTCTCTCTCTCTCTCTCTCTCTCTCTCTCTCTCTCTCTCTCTCTCTCTCTCTCTCAACTCAGTAACTGAGTCCCCAGTAGGCCTCTGTTGACCCAGACACTGGTTCGCGGAATGAGATGAGGAGAGATGAAAACGTACCGAAAGTGTTTATTCATTGGTTTGAAATCATTCATAAGATAATCCTCTCTCTCTCTCTCTCTCTCTCTCTCTCTCTCTCTCTCTCTCTCTCTCTCTCTCTGAAACGTATCGTGTATTATTTATAGAGATAAATATGGATAATCCTCACTCTCATTCAGTAATCACTTATAAGTTGGTATCATGCTGTTCACGTTATTATCACCAAGCATTGGCTTACTTCATGAGCACAAAGCTATCATCTCCTCTTATCTGTTTTGTTCTCGTCCCAAGGAAAATAAACACAAGTAAAAAATGCGCCGAAGTTTCTTCGGCGCAATCGAGTTTTCTGTACAGCGTATAATCAAGGCTAC
>JANJGK010006722.1:0-20000 GCA_039081455.1 Macrobrachium rosenbergii
TGTTCCCGTTGCCTCAGCAATTATTGAAAGTTTCGGAGTTTTTTTTTTTTTTTTTGTGTACTGTGCTTGTCATTTTCTTTGCCAACTTTTGACTTTTTCAAACGTGGTCATTCTGTGACTTTGTTAAGTTTATGTCTTGAATAATAATAATGATGATATATTTACATATAAGTGGTTATTCCCTTTGATGATTGATTGTTTAGTCAATTATGCGTCGTGAATAATAATAATAATAATAATAATAATAATAATAATAATAATAATAATAATAATAATATGGTATCCTGTAAATTTGGCATGACATAACAGGGAGTAATAATAATAATAATAATAATAATAATAATAATAATAATAATAATAATAATAATAATAATAATAATAATAATCTGGTGTCCTGTAAATTTGGCTTGGCATAACAGGAACTGATAATAATAATAATAATAATAATAATAATAATCTGGTGTCCTGTAAATATGGCTTGGCATAACAGGGAATAAAGGTTCTGGTGTAAGGCTCGGGACTTTTGTCGACCAAGTAAAATTTCAAACTATATTGCAATCTCTATAAGTTCACCTTTCATACCAATAAACCTCATTTTAATAAACTTTCGTAATACTCAATTTCAGAACTCTGGTGTATACCACCTCTGCTGTGTTGGCGTGAAATGTGAAAACTGTAATGTGCCTTACGTGGGAGAAACTGGTAGTGGGATGAAAGCTGTTACCAAATATGAATAGACTTTGCGTGTTTATAACAGAGATAATATTATTTCAGTACACTGTTACGTTATAATTCATAGCGTGGACATCAAGAACAGTAGGGTAAGATATAAAAATTTACTATATTGAAAAATAAAGAACTGTCGAAAGAGTTTTCATTAATATCATGTCCTAGCTTTATGGCGATAACCGCTTCGAAAAACTATGTAAGATCAACACGGGTTATGTCATCAATTGCTACCAAATCTCTTTGCAAGCCTGTACATCGTTCTTTGCTGAAGATTATCCTTCCGCAGTGGGATTCGAATCACGAAAGGTGGAATAACTGAGAACGCCAGGATAAGTGGTAATTTCAGTCTTACTGGTGCGCGCAAGTTCGAATCGCCCTACCGAAGGGAAAAGCTTCCTCACGGGGATTCTAGGCTTGTAGTAACAAGCGTAACGAAAATGTGTGATAAATTCAAGACGTTAAGAGGTCCTTAGCTATCAAAAATAAGTGCGCATGCGCACAGAATATAAATATATATATATATATATATATATATATATATATATATATATATATAGATATATATATATATATATATATATATATATATATATATATATATATATATATATATATATATATATATATATATGTATGTTTATATATGTATATATTTATATATTTGGATATATGTATATATACATATATATATATATGTATACTGTACATATACACTGTATATATGTGTGTATATATATACTTCGACTTAGAAAAGAGAAGCTAGGCTATGCGGCAAATGATGACGGATAAAGAATGCAATAAAAGAAATGAAAGCGAGAAAGAATGTGTCAAAGAATATGAATAAGATACGTCATGGAACATATTGCCACGCAGCTCCTTTCTAATTTAAATGTTTGCCTTTGAGGGAGCAGAGAATAGAAATATTCAGTATGAATGAAATCTTTTGTCATTTAATTGCTTTTTTAAGTGACTGTTTCGTGACAATTCATGATGAATGCAGAAGAGAGAGAGAGAGAGAGAGAGAGAGAGAGAGAGAGAGAGAGAGAGAGAGAGAGAGAGAGAGAGAGTTTTCAGGAACGATGATGAAAACTGAAAGAAAATATCACCCTCACCCTGTTGTTAAACTTGTGATGTGTATCTTCAGTCCGCTTGACATTCTCATTTTTAGTTTTCTGTAAAAGAAAACTATTGTACCGGCTTTGTCTGTCCGTCCGCACTTTTTTCTGTCCGCACTTTTTCTGTCCGCCCTCAGATCTTAAAATCTACCGAGGGTAGAGGGCTGCAAATTGGTATGTTGATCATCCACCCTCGTCATCAAAAAACAAATTGCAGGCCCCCTAGCCTCAGTAGTTTTGATTTTGTTTAAGGTTAAAGTTAGCCATAATCGAGCTTCTGGCAACGATATAAGATAGGCCACCACCGGGATGTGGTTAAAGTTTCATAGCCGCGGCTCATACAGCAATATACCGAGACCACCGAAAGATAGATCTATTTTCGGTCGCCTTAATTATACGCTGTAGCGGCTGTACAGAAAACTCGATTGATCCGAAGAAACTTCGGCGCATCATTTATTTTTTTTTATATAGAATAGCAGTTTTTCAGTAATTCTATACACACGCGCGCACACACACACACACACACACATATATATATATATAATATATATATATATATATATATATATATATATATATATATATATATATATATATATAAAATTATGATATGAATTTGATAAAGAATTTCTACATGAACGTTGGTGACGATGATCAATTATACACTCCAGGCATTTATATTTTAAGATATCTCCACAAAACAGACGATAATATACCAAAAAAGAATGGGTATCATAGTCCTTCTCTATTACTCATCAACCAATGGATACTTTTTAACCAAAAATGCATTTAGTGTCGTTTCTTTTACATTTTGATTACTGTATATATTTCTAAGACAATTCCATCGACGTGCAAAGATACCTTAAACAGTATATTTCGTTCGTTTATCAAAATTATTTTCACATAGACTCCCTCCGTCATAACATTATGATATTCCACATCATTTCAGGAAATGATTTACCAGTCCATTTGATCTCCTACGACCGTCAAATGATTCATTTCCCCCATGAAAAGTTCCACCCTTCAGCCTCTCACTCTCAACCATTGACAGATAAAATTGAATTGCCCTTGATTCTGAAATATTTCGGATTATCGTGGCAAAAGTTCCTCTCCATTTGCTGAGCGATTGATTGAGAGAACTGACAGTTTTTCCGTCCCTCACTGGGTACAAAGTTAAATGAGAATGCAAAAACCTTGAATTGTATAATACAATTATGTTGCCTCGATGTTCACTTAACATCACACATTTCAGTCTACAGTTCTGGCGAAGGTAATTTTAGCTGTGTGTTCAATTTACCTCTGAATGTAATTTATTGCTGTCTAAAAATCAGAGAAAATAAAATTGAACCTGTGGGTTAGAATAATTTGGATTTCATGGTCTTTGTGGGGTTTATATACGTCTTCTCCCTGTCTAGAAATATTGTTCATATATATATATATATATATATATATATATATATATATATATATATATATATATATATATATATATATATATATATATATATATATATATATATATATATATATATATATATATATATAACGACTGTTGAGGAAAACTAGTGCACAATGTAAATGTAAACGAAACTTTCGAAAGTTTGATTAAGAAAACAAGTTGGAAGAACGCACGAGAGAGAGAGAGAGAGAGAGAGAGAGAGAGAGAGAGAAAGAGAATGTTTCACCCTTAATTTGCTGCTAAATATTCTGCAATGTTCACATCGTTTCATTTAATCAGTATTCACCGTACTCCATGTTCAAAGATCTTTCTTCTAATAGATTGTATAACCTCTCCCAGTAATTAGCCTATATTCATTCATTTGCCTAACTTAAAGTACAGAGGTCGTTCGTTTTTTGTATTTTTAATACCTTTCATCAAAAATACATCAATATCCATTTATTCACTCATCTGAAGATAAAAAGCTAGAAGTCTCCGTATTAATTAGCTTCCATGTTCTTCTGCAACAAAGGTCAAAACATATTTCGAGTTCAAATCGGTGTTGCTCTGTATGAAATAATAATGATGTCTAGAAAAAAAATATATAGCACTACTGGAAATAGCATTTCTGCAGCTTATGAGTTTGCTGATGTTGCAATCTCATTCTGCAATGACTAAGCTGTATTCTATTCCAGGTAGGATGTTATTGCAGTGGTAACATATTATTCTGCGATTTTTCATGCAAAATGCGCCATTCCGTAAACTTTTAAATGAACCTATATGTGGAATATATAGTGTATTGCGAAACTGAGGTATAATATATTTTTTTAAAACCGCCCTAAGGGCGTGACAATTGAGGAAACTTGCATTTTTACCATTCGTAATATTGAATAAACTGACATTACGGAAATTCCGTTATAACATACTCTATAACAGATATTTTTATCAAGGGAAAACAAAATTTTGTAAAAATTCTTTTAGACGTTCTTGGCTTGAGGGATTTTTCTTTTTTTTCATCACATTCCATAATGAAAGAAGTTTACACAAGTCATTGCATCTTTTTTTTTTATTTTATCAAATGATATTACTGCAAAGGAAATTAGTGACCAAGGAAATTCTAAAATTCCACGAATATTATATTATTATATGTGAATTTATAGTGTAAAGCAACAAAGACCTTATCGTGTTACCATACTAATGATATCAGAAGAGAATTATGTATTGATTCAGACTCCTTTCGCATTATTTGTGTGATTGTGGAATTATCGTGTGTATGCGAGCTTGTCAGTGTATTTGCGCGCGCGCGCACGTGTGTGTGAGAGAGAGAGAGAGAGAGAGAGAGAGAGAGAGAGAGAGAGAGAGAGAGAGAGAGAGAGTAGATAAGTTTGTGAATGAAGTCAGATTAACATTTAATTAAAGCTCAGCGCTTAAACTGTTTAAAACCAGTTTAATTCGTTAAAAAAAATATATAAGCTTCTTTTATATTAGCTAGTCGTAGGTATTTTAAATCTGACGGGATTATCGCGCCGATTATTATTTCTATAAAAACAACATTAAGTAGAAATATAAGGAAAATCAGAAAAAAAAATTCAGATAGATAGAAAAACGATCAGTTTTGTTTGACATTTCAACCTTATTCCAAGAGGAAACATCAACGCATCTTGTTTCCATCAATTCTCGACTCGAGGGCTTTTGTGGGAGCTTACAATCCATTGCCTCTGGACAATCAAAAGCAATTGGGTTTGTGTGCTTGGGCGAAATGCTTTGGGGCACTTCCCTGTTAACAGCGGCGATGCCAAAGCCGCATCCAATCTTATCCCATTGGAAGGATGAATTTCGGGATGATGGAGCCTTGAGACCTTAGACAGGAAATATTCCTTCTGCCATACAATGTGAGTTTGTCTCATATACTCTGTTAACTAAAAGGTTTGATCAAACTAAAGCAAAGTTTTTGCATAAGCTGAGAATGAATTTTATGAAGAAATCAGCAAAGAAGTTGTAAACACGAGACACCTTCATTCTTTTTCAGATGCAGTCATGATCTATTTTTTTGTTCTCGTTTTTATTTTTGGCTTCCCTTTCACTGACGTCTTTGCAGCTTTAGACAAATACTTTGCAAGCCATCCTTGCTTACCGAACCCTTTTCTTCAGTTCTTGTAACAAATAAATACTATGAATGAGCAACCATCCACAGAAGCATCAACAGAAAAGCAAAAATAAGAATACTTTGCAAGCCATCCTTGCTTTCCAGACCTTTTTCCTTCAGTTCTTGTAACAAAAAAAAAAATACTATGAATGAGCAGCCATCCACAGAAATGTCACCAAGAAAGCGCTGACCTTTTTCTTTCATTTCTTGTAACAAAAGAAATACTATGAATGAGTAACCATCCACAGAATGTTACCAAGAAAGCAATAACCTTTTTCCTTCAGTTCTTGTAACAAAAGAAATACTATGAATGAGCAACCATCCACAGAAACGTCACCAAGAAAGCACTGACCTTTTTCCTTCAGTTCTTGTAACAAAAGAAATACTATGAATGAGCAGCCATCCACAGAAATGTCACCAAGAAAGCACTGACCTTTTTCCTTCAGTTCTTGTAACATAAGAAATACTATGAATGAGCAACCATCCACAGGAACGTCACCAAGAAAGCAAAATTAAGAATATGATCAAATTAATCCCCGTAACTGTAATATTTCTTGGCAAGGAAAATTCCTGAAAAGCAAGTGCAAAATTCTTCAGACTCCGGGATATTTTATTGTGAAATAATGGAAACCCGTATATTGTAACGTATGTTGAAATACTTAAGCTAAGAGGTAATTCTTAAAGTTGTTTTATCTTTGCCATTGTTTTAAATCATTGCATCATTCCCTTTGTATATTTGAGGTCTTTAGTCGAGAAACATGCCAACTGCCATTTTTAAAATATAATAAATTAAATTAAAAGATACTTTGACCCAGGATGGCGCTTGGCATGTTTCTCGACTGATAGCCTCATTTGCTGTTCTGGGCATTAATATTCTTCTACATTTGATATTTATACAACTAATCATGGATATTAGCCAAAAAACAAAACAAAAAAAAAGTGTCTAAGTTTATCAGATGACTAAACATACACTTGTTTTCACTGAGAACGTAACAAAGCACAAACAGCTAACAATGAAGAGAATGAAATAAGAAGATAACAAGAAATAAAAAAGACTTGTCTGGAACAGAAACAGGACCCCTTATCTCTTTCAAAGCTCGCGCGCACTTGGGAATATTTCGACATAAATCGAGCGCAGGAAACTTTAAGGATCCAGAGGGAAGCCTAAGCCCAGTTATAAGTAAAGTTAGAATTGCCTAGACGAGCTCCTAACTGCTCCAGAGGTCATGCCTTCTTCACAGGGAAACGAACGAGATGAAGATACCAGACCTTGCCTTTTAGTTTTTTAGCCCACGGGTGCTGCTTCTCGAAGGAACACACTTACATACATATATATATATATATATGTGTATATATATTGTATATATACGTATATATATACATATACATATATATGAATAATTATATATATATATACATATATATATATATATATATATATATATATATATATATATATATATATATATATATATATCTAGATAGATAGATAAATATATAAAAAAAGTATGCCTTAGTTTAACCAGACCACTGAGCTGATTAACAGCTCTCCTAGGGCTGGCCCGAAGGATTAGATTTATTTTAGGTGGCTAAGAGCCAGTTGGTTACCTAGCAACGGGACCTACAGCCCATTGTGGAATCCGAACCACGTTATAACGGGAAATTAATTTCTATCACCAGAAATAAATTTCTCTAATTCTTCGTTGGCCGGTCGGAGAATCGAACGCGGGCCCAGCAGAGAACGATACTAACCCATCCAATGAGGAACTATAGATAGGTAAATAGATAGATAGAGAGAGAGAGAGAGAGAGAGAGAGATTGTGTGTGCATGGGTTAGTATGCATGTATACCTGTCTAATGGATGGTAACCTCGCTCACAAATTGGGAACCCCTGTTTCGAATCCTCGGCAAGAACGGATATATTGACACGATTAGTCAAAAACCCTTTACGCATCTGCAGACGGAAGCAGTAGACTCATCAACTGGTATTTAGGCATCTATGGAGGTCACAGCCGTAGTTAGAAATGTAGAAAAGTGCTGGGGGCCACGACTTCATCCCATTTGAAAAAAATCAGCAAAGAACAGGAAACCTAAGGCCTCTCAGAAACAAAGCAGTTTTGAAATTTTCCACGAATGCGGTGTTCATAAGCTACATTATACTACCTATATCATAATATTTCAGGCTTTCTTGTATTTTCTAGTTCATCATCATAACTGTAGCCATTAAAGGTATTTGCTTAACTATTTTGAGTTCATTGCATAGATTAACTTCGACCATTAAGGACTGTTTAAAGTAAGAACCTTTGCTCTGTGAAAAATTAAAGCAAAAGAATGACAACAGATTATTGAGTTTTTCTCCATAGCCAGTTAGGAAACATTTCCTGCTGTAACTTCCTTTTACAATTTCACAGAACTGAATATGATTTTACACTAATGCGTTTAGATGGTGTGACATGTTTAATGTTGTGTCAAACGTCTCGTAGTATACAGCTTGAGAAACCCTATTTATTATATGCAGAATAAAAGAAATGTCTGGATTTAGGAATATGTAATTTCAATTTTTTACTAAGTATGTCAAAGAACACGCCTCTAAGTGGATAAAGCTTATTGAGTATCAAGTTCTTTCAAGTTTTAATTGAGTTCAAAGAGTAATTATCATTCAGGAGTTTTGATAAAGGAAATCTTTTGAATTATCAAGAGATGCAAAACGCGTATAATGTTCTCACCTCATCATCACCGTCATCATCACCATCATCATCTTCGCCGCCTTGTTTATTAGTATTTTGCCTCCGAAGACTAAACCGACTATCATCCTTTGAAATCTACTTCCATAGCCCACATAATTAACATCCTTCTTCCGGGGTCATTAATCTGAAGTATCATTAAGAAGCGACAGCTTCGTACCATTAATTTCAAGGATCCGAAAGCTCGCTCATATGTCATCACAAAAACAGGAAACAGTCGGAAAATGCATTCGCGTTACAAGAAGGATTCACACGTTTTTCAGATATTTGGAAATTTACAATTTTTTTTTTATGATTTCTCTGTTTTACGGCCACGCTATTATTGTAGTTCGGGGAAAAAAATGTATTTTTGGGTTTTCTTTTGCTCAGCGGATTAAGATATGGGCAATAACTATAAATTTATATTTCTTTGAATTAAGACACTAATGCTTGTATACATTATCGTTTGATATTTCCCCAAATTTCACATACATAAAGGCGGTAAAACCATAATGTCGTATTGAATATCTTATTTTTAGGTGAAGGTTACACAAATGCCCCAAAAACTTCAAAAGCGAAAAAAATAAAGTCGATCGGTATCCATTAACAGGCAATTTTAATCTCGTCTTTTTAATTTTTGTGTTGTATTGGTTATTATGCGCATGCGCGTTCCATCGCTCAAATGACGAGATGAGACATAATATCAACCATCGTTTAATTATGCTTGGATGTTAGAAGACGCAAACTCTTCCATCGACACGCACGCTTACAGACACACAGACATACATCTACACACACATATATATATACAGTATATATATATATATATATATATATATATATATATATATATATATATATATATATATATATATATATATATTGATTGATTGATTGATTGAATGGTTATGTGTGTGTGTGTGTGTGTGTGTGTGTATTGGTATGGCTGTATGTACAATCGTCTGAGCAGACCGATATGTAAACTTACCTCGATGTATTTGTGTTGTTGGTAAGTGTGAAGGAGTCGTATATTTATATAATGCACGTGCACCGCCAAAAAAAAAAAAACTTGATTTCATTCGTTACACATCTCCGGCGATGATGGATATGTCAAGTAAATCTTATATGATACCTGACTATCACAAGATGACAGACAGTTTATTACTGCAGGCGACTAATACCAAATCATTCTTCATTAACATAGTTTTATCAAGTCACTCAAACTAAAATTTCCCAGGCTTGGACTCCTGTCTATTCAAGAATGTTTTTCAAGATATTTAGCGTCAAATTATGGAGAACTTGTGGATGTCATTGACCTGTAAATTTTATGAATTTATGCGTGTCCTCGTAAAACCTGTCTGGGTCTTTCCTAGACAGTGACCCCCGAGGGTTTTAACCCGATGTGTATCCACCACTGCGGCGTGTTTAGTACAAGCCCTTTGGGGATTACCGTCAAAAACATAACCAAAAGACTATGAATATCATAAAGATAATGACCCCCAAGAAATATTAGTCCTAGATAACGACACCCGAAAACCCTTGGGGGGTCACTGTCTTGGAAAGATCCACGCTGTCTAAATTTGAGGACAGTGTCGAAAATGCAGCTTAATAGAATGACAAGCTTTCCAATTATTTTTTTTTTGCACTAATCCATATAAACTCTCAAAAAAAATGATAAAAGGGAAAATTGCTGAAGAAGAGATCGCTACCTCTAAGAAGAGACAGAAAGAGATATGGAAGAGGCATTTAAGAACGAACGAAAAGAAGAAAATTACAGTTGGAAGGTAAAGGAAGAAAACTGGAAATTACCTACGATAAGAAATACATTGCGAAATAGGAGAAGGATGTAGTTAATGCAAGGTGAAATGAGGGGAAAGGAAAAAGAAGAAAGTTCAGGAGCACGGCTGGTTTCAAGAACACACGGGAAAAGAAAGCAGAAGCTTCGGAATAAGAAGAACGAAAAGAAAGGTGATGGAAAAAAAAGAAAACGAGAAAATAACAGAAGTTAATACAGAATGAACTTAACACAAATAATGGGAATAAAAGAATAACGAAAAATCAATGATTAAGCAGGAAATATAGGGGTATAAAATATAATGAAAAAGAATATCGAGGAAAAACATCAAATTATGAGTATCTGTTGCAGATGAAGCACCATTCTTAGCTAGGAGATCAAAATTTTATGTTGTCATGGTATAAGATACTCGTCCTTGAAATGGCTACAACTTGATTAAAAAGAAAAAAAAAATGCGCCGAAGTGTCTTCTGCGCAATCGAGTTTTCTGTAAAGCGTATGCTGCTGTAGGAGCAGCGGCTCATGAAACCTTCAGCCACGGCCCGATGGTGGCCTGTCCTATATCGTTGCCAGACGCACGATCATGGTTAACGTTAACTTTAAATAAACTTAAAACAACTGAGGCTAGAGAGCTGCAGTTTGGTATGTTTGATGAATGGAGGGTGAATGATCAACATACCAATTTGCAGCCCTCCAGCCTCAGAAGTTTTTAAGATCTGAGGGCGGACAGAAAAAGTGCGGACGGACACAGGAACCCATCGCAATAGTTTTCTTTTACAGAAAACTAAAAAGACTGACGTTGAGACGCAGATTTTAAATTGTAGCGCAGCGAATTACACCGAAGCCTTCAGTGTAATGGTTACTTTCTTCTTCCGTTCAGTGATCCTACACTTATGTTGATTTGATAACGGGTGAATGTGATAGTCTGTAAGATATTTTGTTATACGAATACGCAAATAAAAGAACGGAGAAAAACCGTACATTGTATAGTGTACTCTTGGATGTTATTGTTGGGTTCACTTGGTGCTGAATATATATGTTCTCTGATTAATTCAGAGAGAGAGAGAGAGAGAGAGAGAGAGAGAGAGAGAGAGAGAGAGAGAGAGAGAGAGAGAGAGAGAGAGAGGGAGAGAGAGAGCACAATCTGTATACCTGGCAGCTTTCTTACAGCAATACAAAAATGTAAATCCTTTATCATTCCTTCGCACTTTCCAGGATCGTAATTACTAACAATATTAGTAACTCTCTCTGACAGGCGGAATATTCCTTAAACGAGAAAATACAAAGCAAATATACGAACACAGAAATGTGGACGGAGCACAAGAATAATCTTATAATAAAACAGAGAAGTGTACAAAATAACTTTCATGCCGCCCGCGTCTTTCCTAGCAAAAGTACGTAATTCAATTTCCTATGACAACAGAGAAGTAATTTCTCTTAATTCCATACACCGTGGAAACCGTAAGGACGGGAGCAAAAAACCGTGAGCAGTTTTCCTTTGTTGGGAACACTTCAGGATTTATTCCGCGTGATTATTAAACCCCTTTATAAAGCAAATTAAATCAAGTTAATTTTGCCTAATTAAAATGCATGAAACGTACTCGGAGTTCTTCCGTAAAGACTGTAGTGTAAATTGGAATGTCGAGCAGTGCTGACGAATGTTGATCAAAGCAGCTTCAGTCTGCACATATTCATTCAAGTGTGTGTGTGTGTGTGTGTGTGTGTATGTATGTATATATATATATATATATATATATATATATATATATATATATATATATATATATATATGTGTGTGTGTGTGTGTGTGTGTGTGTGTGTGTGTGTGTGTATGAAAATATATTATTTCCGAGGTAGAGCGAATTAGATATTAAAGGACATTTGTAGCTTAATGCTTGAATATGTATCATGGTGATGTGATAAAATTCATTCATATATATACATATACACACACACACACACACACATATATATATATATATATATGTATATATATATATATATATATATATATATATATATATATATATATAAGCCTCAAAAATTAACGGAGATCATAATTTTCCTTGTATGTAAAGTCATTTGCTTTATACATCTATTCCAACAAAATACGCTCAAAATCTCTTATGTCACAACTAAAGCGTTCGTGTAAAGATACTGAAATACTGTAAAAAAAGAAATACGATAGGAACATTTATAAACTACACCGGCGTCACTCACACACGCAGTATATTTTAAAAGGACTTATTACAACTCGAATTAGTCAACTTTAAGATGATAATCATTGTTATCATTACAATCTTTACACTGATTGACGTTCACGAAGATGTATGATAAAACCTCAGACAGATTCGGGTCAGTCCTTCTTCTTCTTCTTCTTCTTCTTCTTCTTCTTCTTCTTCTTCTTCTTCTTCTTCTTCTTCTTCTTCTTCGTTCTGTGCAAATGACCAGTAATTAAAAACTCCTTCGTCGCGGACAGCGGCAGTTTTCTTCAACCCAACAGTCGAGATGATTATCTTCTCCGGGCGAAGATCCGCGATAATTCCGCGTCATTATTATTACTGGTGGAAGAATCCGTTAATGAAGTCGACTTCAGTGTTTCCTTCGCATTGTCTGATCTGCTTTTCTCATTTCCTTTCGGTCCCTCCATCTTTTCCTGGTCTTTATACTCATTAGCGAAGGGGGAAGGAACACAAGACTTGTCTTAATTTAACATTCTCTCTCGCGTAAATATTGGCTCCGAGGAAAACTCGGTGGAGTGATGAACTCCCTCTTGTGTGGGATCTGTGCGCCATGAAACGCAAGTGTACCATTCAGCAGCGGTTTGGGGCATTAATTACTGGTGGGTTTAAAAACGAATTCTACCATGCCAGTCATTGTCTCAACGTGCACCGATTTCGTCGTCAAAGTTACGGCAATTCGTGAATTTGCGTTTAGAATTCAAAGGAATTTTGCAAAATATGTAAAAAACTAAACATGTTGCCACCAATAAAACTCTCAGCAAAAGCTGAAGCGATAAACTCGCATATCACGAAGACGTGGGAGGGCAATAAAATATTAAATATCGATAATCAAACTGACAAGAAATGGGAGACAACAGCGAGTAGAGAGGAAAGTTGGAGAACGAAGACATAAAATGAGAGTAAACACCCGAGCAAACAAACAGAAAACGGGCGGAGCACATCAAATGGAAAGTTTATGAGACAATGCAGTCTGGCAGTGTAGCACTTATCCTCGCTAACAATAAATGTATCACAGGAACATCTGTGAGTATTGTCCTCCATATGAAGAACCTACGCTGTCATTTTACAAAAAGGAACAAAGAATGGAGGGAGGGAGATGAAGGAAAAATGATGTTCATTATTTCCAGGTGTTAGAGAATGCATGAAGATCAAGTTGGGAGGAAGTTACAGATTTATTCATAATGAAAGAAAAACACAATTAAGGGTTACATGTAAACTAAAAAGAATGGTTAAAAAAATCCTTGTGTCGTGGATAGGACATTTATATCTCCCTATTTGCGGCATGTCTGCATTCTTTTTGTTTAATTATTATTGAGGAGACTTTTGTAATAGGTCGGTTAATACATGGGAATACTTCTCGTTGTGATGTACCGCAAACATTGTTTCTAATTGAAATACATATTTAGAAAAATGTGGAAGTGGAAAAATAATACCTTCCTTTTATATTATCACCTTGTGGTATAGTAGCGTTCCAGAATGGTAAACATTCTCCCTCTCTTTCTCTCTCTCTTTCTCTCTCCCTTGATCTAACTTAGGGAAAATTTTGATAATAATAATGTTGGTTCCTCGCTTCCAGGGCAGTCTAATACCCAGTTCCTCATTGGACGGGTGGGTTCCGTTCTCAGCTAGCACTCTGCTGGCTGCGCGTTCGAATCTCCGACCGGCCAATGAAGAATAAGAAAAATCTGTTTCTGGTGACAGAAATTCATTTCTCGCTATCATGTGGTTCGGATTCCACAATAAGCTGTAGGTCCCCTTGCTAGGTAACCAACTAGGAAAGGTGTTAATCAGCTCAGTGGTCTGGTTAAAATAAGGTATACTTAACTTTTTCATGTTAGCTAAGGGTCAAAATAGCAAAAAAACTGCTAGAATTTGAGAAGACAAGAGCAATGGTAATACTATCGAAAAAAATGCATATAAATCATGTACTTGCTTAGAAATTAATCTTACTAATGATGCGTTTGCATAAGATCATTAAGTAACGTGGAAGTTAAAAATCTATTTCTGAGAGTTTACTAAATATTTTCAGTTGCTAAACTACCCTCTAAATCTAATATATAGTAAATAAAGCACACAGAATAAAATTGCAGATAGAATAAACTTTATCCTATAATGTTTCATGCTTCCATAGAAAAAGAATTTCTTTAAAAAAAATAACATATTAAAATTTCACTACGGTAATGAGTTTTGGACTGAAAATGTGATATATTACTTCTTCGGTTGCCTCATCACGAGAGTAGCGAAGTTGTCTCCCAAGAGGACCAACTTTTATGTTCGAAAATACGTCAGATATGATGAAATGTTTTTTCCAATAGCCTCTGTTCCTGGAAACAGCGGAAGCCAGCCTGATGCTTCACTGAAAAATAGACTGTTTTCCCTAAAAGATTAAATGTGGTTCAAACATCAAAATGTTATATTTTAAAAAGGAGAACGCGTTTTAAGGAAGGAGATGTACTGATGATATCTACTCGAAAACATGACGTTTCAATTTATCATAACATCTTTAAAAAAAGGTTTATAGTTGGCCAACACCTCGGAGCGTTTTTATCGTGTATATATATATATATATATATATATATATATATATATATATATATATATATATATATATATATATATATATATATATATATATACATGTATGTATATCAGTATAACATATGTTTGTATGTGTATATATGCATATATAAATATATGTACAGTATGTATACAGTATACATATAAATGTGTATGTATTTATTTATGGTAACAAAAGCCTGAACATGGCTCCATTAAGATACTTTTTATAAAATGGTCACTGAATTGCTTGAAAAAGAGATGAATGAACACATCGATTTAAGTCTAGGAGAGAGAGAGAGAGAGAGAGAGAGAGAGAGAGAGAGAGAGAGAGAGAGAGAGAGAGAGAGAGAGAGAGAGAGAGAGAGGAAGCACTGATTCAAAGCCAGCCACGAGATAATACGCTTCTCTCATCATTAATATCCAATTAACAACCGCATCACCTGGGAGATCGGGACCGTGTAACACATCCTGACATCACTATCTTCTCGTTAATGTCTGCCAGAAATAGCTGTAGTTATATCCAGTCAAGTCCAGACTTTCCCTTAATTTATTCTGGTTTATTCAGAGCAAACCTGCGGAGGACAGGGTACGACCCTTTTCTTGAGTGTATTTGTTGATGTATTGCAATTTATCATGAATTAGACTTAAGAAGAGTGTCTGACCCTTTTCTTGAGTGTAATTCTTGGTGTATTGCAATTTATCGTGAATTAGACTTCAGAAAAGTGTCGGACCATTTTCTTGAGTGTAATTCTTGATGTATTGCAATTTATCGTGAATTAGACTTCAGAAAAGTGTCTGACCCTTTTCTTGAGTGTAATTCTTGATGTATTGCAATTTATCGTGAATTACACTTCAGAAAAGTGTCTGACCCTTTTCTTGAGTGTAATTCTTGATGTATTGCAATTTATCGTGAATTACACTTCAGAAAAGTGTCTGACCCTTTTCTTGAGTGTAATTCTTGATGTATTGCAATTTATCGTGAATTAGACTTCAGAAAAGTGTCGGACCATTTTCTTGAGTGTAATTCTTGATGTATTGCATATTATCATGAATGAGACTTAAGAAAAGTGTCGGACCATTTTCTTGAGTGTAATTCTTGATGTAATGCATTTTATCATGAATGAGACTTAAGAAAAGTGTCTGACCCTTTTGAGTGTAATTCTTGATGTATTGCAATTTTTCGTGAATTAGACTTTAGAAAAGTGTCTGGCCCTTTTCTTGAGTGTAATTCTTGATGTATTGCAATTTATCATGAATTAGACTTCAGAAAAGTGTCTGACCATTTTCTTGAGTGTAATTCTTGATGTATTTCAATTTATCGTGAATTAGACTTAAAAAAAGTGTCTGACCATTTTTTTTAGTGTAATTCTTGATGTATTGCAATTGATCGTGACTTAGACATAAGAAAAGTGTCTGACCATTTTCTCGAGTGTAATTCTTTATGTGTTGCAGTTTACCATGAATTAGACTTAAGAAAAGTGTTTGACCATTTTCTTGAGTGTAATTCTTGATGTATTGCAATTTATCATGAATTAGACTTAAGAAAAGTGTCGGACCATTTTCTCGAGTGTAATTCTTGATGTATTGCAATTTATCATGAATTAGACTTCGGAAAAGTGTCGGACCATTTTCTTGAGTGTAATTCTTGGTGTATTGCAATTTATCATGAGTTAGAGTTAAGAAAAGTGTCTGACCATTTTCTCGAGTGTAATTCTTGATGTGTTGCAGTTTACCATGAATGAGACTTAAGAAAAGTGTTTGACCATTTTCTTGAGTGTAATTCTTGATGTATTGCAATTTATCATGAATTAGACTTAAGAAAGGTGTCGGACCATTTTCTCGAGTGTAATTCTTGATGTATTGCAATTTATCATGAATTAGACTTAAGAAAAGTGTCGGACCATTTTCTTGAGTGTAATTCTTGATGTATTGCAATTTATCATGAGTTAGAGTTAAGAAAAGTGTCTGACCATTTTCTCGAGTGTAATTCTTGATGTGTTGCAGTTTACCATGAATGAGACTTAAGAAAAGTGTTTGACCATTTTCTTGAGTGTAATTCTTGATGTATTGCAATTTATCATGAGTTAGAGTTAAGAAAAGTGTCTGACCATTTTCTCGAGTGTAATTCTTGATGTGTTGCAGTTTACCATGAATGAGACTTAAGAAAAGTGTTTGACCATTTTCTCGAGTGTAATTCTTGATGTATTGCAATTTATCATGAATTAGACTTAAGAAAGGTGTCGGACCATTTTCTCGAGTGTAATTCTTGATGTATTGCAATTTATCATGAATTAGACGTAAGAAAAGTGTCTGACCGTTTTCTTGAGTGTAATTCTTGATGTATTGCAATTTATCATGAATTAGACTCCAGAAAAGTGTCGGACCATTTTCTTGAGTGTAATTCTTGATGTATTGCAATTTATCATGAATGAGACTTAAGAAAAGTGTCTGACCATTTTCTTGAGTGTAATTCTTGATGTATTGCAATTTATCGTGAATTAGACTTAAGAAAAGTGTCTGATCATTTTCTTGAGTGCAGTTCTTGATGTGTTGCAATTTATCGTGAATTAGACTTAAGAAAAGTGTCCGACCATTTTCTTGAGTGTAATGTGTTGCAAATTATTATGAACTGGACTCAAGAAAAGTGCCTGACCATTTTCTTGAGTGTAATTCTTGATGTGTTGTAATTTATCGTGTATTAGACTTAAGAAAAGTGGTTGACCGTTTTCTTGAGTGTAATTCTTGGTGTTTTGCAGTTTATCAGTATTTGGACTTAAGAAAATTGTCTGACCATTTTCCTGATTGTAATTCTTGATGTATTGCAATAAATTTAATAATGAATTAGATTTAAGAAAAGTGTCTAACCATTTCCTTGATTGTAATTCTTGATGTATTGCAATTTATCATGAATTATACTTAAGAAAAGTGTCTGATCATTTTCTTGAGCGTAATTCTTGATTTATTGCAATTTATCGTGAATTACACTTAAGGAAAGTGTCTGACCATTTTCTTGAGCGTAATTCTTGATTTATTGCAATTTATCGTGAATTACACTTAAGAAAAGTGTCTGACCATTTTCTTGAATGTAATTCTTGATGTATTGTAATTTATCATGAATTAGACTTAAGAAAAGTGTCTGAACATTTTCTTGACTGTAATTCTTGATGTATTGCAATTTATCATGAATTAGACTTAAGAAAAGTGTCTGACCATCTTCTTGAATGTAATTCTTGATGTATTGCAATTTATCATGAATTAGACTTAAGAAAAGTGTCTGACCATCTTCTTGAATGTAATTCTTGATGTATTGCAATTTATCGTTAATTTCACTTAAGAAAAGTGTCTGACCATTTTCTGTAGTGTAATTCTTGATGTGTTGCAATTTATCGTGAATTGGACTTAAGAAAAGTGTCGGACCATTTTCTTGAGTGTAATTCTTGATGTGTTACAATTTATCATGAATTAGACTTAATAAGTGTCTTATTTTACCCTTATTCCTAAAAGAAAAGTGACTGTTCATATTCGCTAAAACTATGAGTTACCAAACCACTGAGAAATTTCATAATACAATTTTTTTTTTCTTTTGCCAGGAGCAAAAGTAATGCTGTTGCAATCAATATACATTTTGAAGTGTCTGATGGAACTGGCCTTTATGTATACGAGTTGTATTATCAAAGGAAATGACTATTCCATATTATAAAAACCACTATGCAAACATTGTTTCGTTATTAAGAAAATTAACTAGAAATCTCTTTGAAAGCGAGTCATATCCAAATGAAAACTAGCTTCTGTCTGTCATCACTTCCTGTATAAATTACTTTTCCCTTAAGATATATCATTGTGAAGAGAAGAGATACAAAAGGTCTTTTATCTTACGAATTTAATTCTTATGATGTTCGATTGAATAATTTGCAGAATTTGTGTGATCTGATAAACGGAAGCCTTCCGTGGAGGAAGCCATATTTGAAATGGACACAAATGATGGATAATATAATGAAATGAAGTGATGAAATGAAACCTTTTTTGGGTGGGAAGGGGGTGGAGACAAAGATTGGGAAAGAGATTGGGTAAGTTCATATTCACGCAAAAATGATAATGATGTTTCCTCGTTTTCAAATAGAATACAGCGCAATAATTCTGCTCAGCCAGATGTTAGCAGTGTTTTAGAATCTTTAATTTTATTGATGAATAATTTTATTATTACATACCTATACGGAATAATGAAAAGAAATTATATGTTAGTTTATGACTGACTTAATACACTTACAGAGCACTTTGTTTTTATAAAGCTCTGCTTCTTTTTATATTTTTTAGTATATGCTAATTTCTTTTAGTTATTTTTTTTATCTTAGATGCAATTGCCAACAAAACAGGTAATTAAATAAAGTATCCTTAATTTGGCTAAGTGGCAACTAAAGAAGGGGTGAGGTTGATGGAGAAAAAAACTAGGAGTTATAATCATAATATTGCATGAATTCCATTTAGTATTAGAATAGACACGTTGCACTATCACTCATATGTCTTCCATAAGGGGTTCAATCGCATCCTACTTCACTTCACGTAACTTCTTTTTAGTGATTTATCATTCTCTTTGATTCATCTCTTTCAAAAGACAAGATACCATTCACCCTACTTAACAAATCAGTATTGGGTGACAAGAGAAATGATTAACTCTAGATATGATGGTTTGCTCTTGCAGATTTTTTCCCTGCTTATAATTCCGTAATCGCAAAGACAGAGAGTCGCCCTCTTGAAACTGTAAAATTTCTGCCCAGGAAAATGCATGATGCTTTTTTCCCACTCTCGCATTGCGAACGGTTCACTCAAGTTGTAGAGGATAAAAAGAGTCCATTGAAGTAGACTGAAAGCAAAAGTTACCTTAGAAAGGATCCATTAAGCAACCCAAATTGTCTGCGATTATTTGAATAAGGCTTCATTACATCGAGAGCCAGAGCTGGTAATCCCTAATGCTCCATTTCGTTAAGTGGAAGAGTATTAAACGCTGTAATGAGGTGCAAAGAGCTTCAGCCTGCTTCTCTATTTTGCTGTTGTGATGATGGGTAGTGTGGTGATTCTCACACAGTAGTTGAACTAGAGAAAATTGTAATACTCCTCTTAGAAGGCTTTTAAGAATTAGTTTCATTCAATGAGAGATAACCTTTGACGAATACTATGCCTAAGTAGGAGGCGTATTCCTTGTTGCATACTGACTGCTGACTGGCATAAAGAAATCCCTAAAACGGGTTTCCTTGA
>JANJGK010006722.1:25000-35475 GCA_039081455.1 Macrobrachium rosenbergii
GATGCTGAGATCAAAACTATTTATGATATTGTTCTGAAACTTAAATTCCCAAGGACCTTTGTAGATATAGCTTGGCAGAGAGCCAGGAAAACATTTTATTTAACTAATAACAAACTTGAATTCAGCAAGCATAATTTCTTGTCTGGTCTATGGGTTCAGTTTGTGACAGGCCGATCCCGGATCATCTTGGATTATCTTTCTGTTTATTACCCTTTGACAACTGACCATCTGGTATTCTTGTTTTTTTTGTATACTTTATAACCTTCTTTATATCTGTGTCTCATCCGTGCCCCGACGATGCGTTAATAACGTGAAAGCGCTTGGTACTGAACTGCTGCCTGTCATTTTCCTGTGGGATTCGCTGATACACTGAAGTCACGTGCATCTACTGTGACTTTTTAAGCATTATATATATATATATATATATACATACATATATATATATATATATATATATATATATATATATATATATATGTGTGTGTATATATATATATATATGTGTATATATATATAATATATATATATATATATATATATATATATATATATATATATATATATATATATATATATATATATATATATATTGCGTGTGTGTGTATGCGTATTGTAGAAGTCAATTTTATTTTAATTTATTTCACCATATATTTTCCACTTACAGGAAGGACGCATGAAAAGTTACTGGTGTTCTTGGCATCAAAAGGTCCTTTTGGATGAAGTGGCGAGCCCCATTCCCTTCCTTAGGTTTCCAGCTGACGCCTGCGCACAATCCCAGCAGGGTTAATTGGTAAGTTAAGATAGATCGATTTACGGACCTTGCAGATGCTAGTCCAGCAGTCTACCTCATAGTCTTACACATATAAACACGCCCACACACGTACACGTAAACACACACATACTGTATGTATATATATATATATATATATATATATATATATATATATATATATATATATATATATATATATATATATATATTATATTATATTATATTAGTGGTTATAGTAGTAGTAGTTGTAGTTAGCTTCATTTCGCACCAGTAATGCATAATATTTTACAGTAAAATAAAGAGAAACTCTGTAATAAAAATTCAGGACAACACGGCCTACGTTCCTAAGTAGATTCAATCAATGTGAGCATATTTAATTCTAGTTAAAGCAATCATTATTTATTTAAAATTTGTTCTTAATACCCTGTGATAATAAATGTAATGCACAGCCCCATAATTCCATCATATTATGGTATATGCTACATTAACTTGCGGGGGAGGAATACTAGCCCTTATATAAACTATTCCTTGTCTGGAATCTGGGTTAGTGTAAAATCAATCATTAGAGCATTTGACGAAGACTTATGATCCTTGTATATATAAAATTCTGCACGTTAGGGCTTTTTCCATCCTTTTCAGGCAATGATCCTATACTGTATTTGATTCTTAAATATTATATCAGTGTTTGTAAAAGAAAGTACTTATGTTAAACGCGTTGATGTTTTCCAGTGCCATTAACCAGAGTTTTTACAACCCCCAAACCAGCAAGAATTCAAAGTTTATTGCTTAACTATTCAAAGGCGTGCAGTCTGGTTTCCTGACGGGCATTGTGATCAAATTAGACAGATAGACAGACAGATAGAGAGATAGTTCAGTTCGGTTCATCTTTATTTCATATCTCAGATACATATTTTAGATACAAAGTCAGAAAGGAAATACATAAAAGCCGTGAAAGGCAACACAAACTATGAAATAATAATATAGATAGAGAGATAGATAGACAGACAGAGAGATGTATAGATAAAATAGGTAGGTAGATTGATAGATAGACAGATAGATAGATAGATATGCAGCAGGAAGGACGCCTCTGATTCTACGTAAATTTTCAGCAATAACAGGATATGTTTGGTTCAGCATTTGTTAAAGGATGGCCATAATACCAATTACTGACGTGTTGTTTTTCTACGGCAACAGGCTTTTACGGAAAAGCTTACCGGTATAGATCGGCATGCATAATTTGTCTGCTTGGATGAATGCTTTATGCAGCGCACTTTGTTTGCAATAAAATTTTCAGCAGATATAAACGTTTGTGTGCAGATTCACGTGTAATTGCTATCATTGGAGATTTCGGTATTTCCGCATGTAAGTTTACCCATGAAAATGCAAATGTTGCTTTTGCTGGGCGATATGCATATGCATACATCTAGTATAATGAGATACATGTAATAATTATATTTTTCATGATGCAGTTGAATGTGAATGTTTGTAAATAATCGTATGTATGTGTGTATGTATATTTTCACAAGTAAATGTGTATAAACAGCACATTTCAAAGTCTTGTCACAGCAAATTACATATTAACTAATAATAAGCTAAGTAAGGGTAAAACCATAATTACCATTCGTGAAGTTCAAAGACTGACTGAGCAAAAGCTAATGTATTTAAGGATGAATTCCTTTTCAGTCGACCAGAACCCGAGATGCATTATATTCATTTCATGTTATGGCGAGCTTCTGTTGATTCCACTCGTGTTCAAATATTATCTAAATTTACCACGTGATATATTTGATGATGATGACATTTCACCTTTATGTGGTATTTCTTAGTTCTAGACAGGTAATGAAATCATATTTCATTATTTCAAAACGCATTTCATTAGTGTAAACAAAATTTACTGGATAAAAAAGCAATTTATGTGAATGCAATACTTATAACTGCTATTTACAAAATCTCTGAGGTATTCTGTAAAATATGGAATAACAGCCTCTACTAAATCAATTAATGGACTACAACTAATGTAGATTTGTTTAAAAAAGTAATAATGTAATTTTTGCCCGATTATAGGTAAAAAAAACAATTATTCATTTTTATCTAAGCACATTTCGCTCTCTCTCTCTCTCTCTCTCTCTCTCTCTCTCTCATATATATATATATATATATATATATATATATATATATATATATATATATATATATATATATATATATATACTACATAGTATAGTATATATTTATTCACATCCCATGTTGTAATTGTTTAAGTATATAATATAACTTTGCGTGATCTCATAATTATAACAACAAACGAATTATAGAGCAAAATTATAAAATATGAATGATAATCTATCGATATTTTTCTTAAAATATTTAATTATTCAGCTTCAGGGGATCACTGGAGGCATAAGGCTTAATTTACATAGGCAAGGACACCCAAAAATTCGACCTAGGAATACTGAGCGGTTGGTTATTTCCTGTTTAATATTGTCACATCAGTAAACAGAATTCTTCTTCTTCTTCTTCTTCGTCTTTAACGTGCATTTTTTCCCATTATTATATGGGGTAAGCACGATGCCTTCTTTGAAGGAATTTGATTTGGCTGTGGGGTAGGCCGTAGCCTCGATCGGCTGCCCTGCCTGACATCGCTTAGACCCCGGTAGCGAATGTGTACATGTTACCAAATCCCCAGCTCCCTTTCTCCCAGCAGCGAGGAGAACTGGGCGAGTAGGTTGACAGTTCGAGACGTGTGAGGTGTCTGTTATGTTTTTGAAGGTGTTGGAGTGGCTTTGTTTATGTGTGTATTAATCTGTAACACCCATTTGCTTTCAGCAAACCTATCCGTTGATTACATACGTAATCCCGGGGTGTCTACACGGATAGCAAAGTGTCCACCTCTCTGACCGGTCGGCTGAGGGGATTGAACCCTCGCCATAGACTTCTATGAAGTCTGAGTTGCTGCTTCTACCAACCGAGCCATCGAGGCTCCACATCAGTAAACAGAATGTCAGCTCTTAATAGCTAACTAACTTTCACATGTTATTCCACCTTTATTCTTCAACCCCGATCTTTCCTAGATCAGTGGTTCTTAACCTGGGGGGGGGGGGGGTCAGCAATTTCTATGAAGTCTGAGTTGCTGCTTCTACCAACCGAGCCATCGAGGCTCCACATCAGTAAACAGAATGTCAGCTCTTAATAGCTAACTAACTTTCACATGTTATTCCACCTTTATTCTTCAACCCCGATCTTTCCTAGATCAGTGGTTCTTAACCTGGGGGGGGGGGGGTCAGCAATTTCTAAGGGGGACGCGATCCCTAGGGAAAAATTAAAAATTCTCTAATTATATTCATTATTCTCTAAACAAGAGTCACTAAGAAGCAGTGTCAAGTATCTCACTAATTCATTCCCAAAAGAATAATAACACCCCTTCTCTTTCTCTTTTGTTTTTCATTTTCCTTTAAGTCTGCAAGGGAATTTTACTCATAGATGCAAATGGGCGTGGGGGGAAGGGCCAACTCTTAGAGGGGGCGTGGCAATAAAAAGCTTAAGATCCATTGTTCTAGATACATCTCCCACCTCCCAGTTAAGGTCTTGAGATCTGATCCATTCACTTATTACGATAATATCGATTCTCAATGAAAAGATGCTTCAAATCAAATTGCCTAATGGGGAAGTTAAATTTCTTCATGGTAATAAATTTTGATTCATTGGAATGTTTTCCTTTATGAATTATTGTTACCGGAAAAGAAAGTTTTCACCTTCTAACAAAGAATAATGGGATATATCTAGATATTTTAGTTAAAAATACCTAAAAGAATAGGTTAGAAGCTTTTGGAAACTTATCCAGGAATATAATTATCTCAGCGACATTTTTCCTGAAAGTATTGCATACCATTTTTCTTCATTTTGGATCATCTATGTTTTGATAAACCAATTTGATTTTAATTTTCTGTAAAAGAACACTATTGTGCTGGCTTTGTCTGTCCGTCCGCACTTTGTTCTATCCGCACTTTTTTCTGTTCGCACTTTTTTTCCGTCCGCACTTTTTCTGTCCGCCCTCAGATCTTAAGAACCACTGAGGCTAGAGGGCTGCAAATTGGTATGTACATCATCCACATTCCAATCATCAAACATACCAAATTGCAGCCCTCTAGCCACAGTAATTTTAATCTTATTCAAGCTTAAAGTTAGCCATGATCATGCTTCTGGCAACTATATAGGATAGGCCACCACCGGGCCGTGTTTAAAGTTTCATTGGCCGCGGCTCATACGGCATTATACCAAGACCACCAGAAGATAGATCTGGTTGCGGTGACCTTGATTATAATATGTAAAGAAAACTCGATTGCACTGAAGAAACTCGTTGGGCGAATCGGTGGAGTTGTCGCCTAGCACTCGCTAGGCCCGAGTTCGAGTCTCCGGCCGGCTAATGAAGGATTAGAGGAATTTATTTCTGGTGATAGAAATTCATTCCTCGCTATAATGTGGTTCGGATTCCACAATAAGCTGTAGGTCCCGTTGCTAGGTAACCAATTGGTTCTTAGCAACGTAAAATAAGTCTAATCCTTCGGGCCAGCCCTAGGAGAGCTGATAATCGGCTCAGTGGTCTGGTAAAATGAAGGTATACGTAACGTATACGTCTTAACAACTGAAAAATCTTCGGCGCATTTTTTACTTGTTTATTAATGAAAACATTTTTAATATTCTCATTTCTTTACCAACAAGTATAGCTATATATTCATGCAATTTCCTCTCTCTCTCTCTCTCTCTCTCTCTCTCTCTCTCTCTCTCTCTCTCTCTCTCAAAATCTGCACGCAAGTGTGTCAGTTCCGAACCCCGTATCTCATTAAGCGTATCAGTCCGGGGAAAAAAATGATAGTACCTTAAAATCGCAATATTAACTTAAAACACCATTTTCATATGCACTCTCCGACCGAAATCCAATTCCAATAATGCTTTAGTTCCCCCGGGGAATTACCTGTGGGGAAAATTGGAAGATGAGAATGGAATACAGATTCAAGGGAACCAATCCGAAGATGACTTTCATCTGTTTTATATTTATTGTTTTTTTTTTTTGGTGGGGGGGGCGGGTGGGTTGGGCAAGAATTAGGTCACTGGAAAAAATAGATCTTTTTTTAGTTTTCTGTAAAAGAAAACTGTTGTGCCGGCTTTGTCTGTCCGTCCGCACTTTTTCTGTTCGCGCTTTTTCCGTCCGCCCTCAGATCTTAAAAACTACTGAGGCTAGAGGGCTGCAAATTGGTATGTTGATCTTCCACCCTCCAATCATCAAACATACCAAATTGCAGCCCTCTAGCCTCAGTACTTTATTTCATTTAAGTTTAAAGTTAGCCATAATCGTGTGCCTGGCAACGATATAGGACAGGCCACTACCAAACCGTGGTTAAAGTTTCATGGGCCGCGACCCATACAGCATTATACTGCGACCACCGAAAGATCGATATATTTTCGGTGGTCTTGATCATAAGCTGTACAGAAAACTTATTTGCGCCGAAAAAACTTGGGAGCATTTTTTTACTTGTTGACTTAGTGTGGAGAGAGTAATGCTTTCTCTTACACAGTAAACACGGTTGTAGTTTAAAAACAATAATAGTAAATGAGCAGTTTGTTTGCTCAGACTTTGTATCATTGTTTTTAGAGCGTTTTGAAGCTAAAACGAATTTTGAATTTAGGGTCGGTATATCTATCTACGATTAAGTTTGATAATTTAGCATATCTATCTACATTTATTTTCGTAATTTAAGGTGTCTTAGAGACAGATAGTCTAATAATGTTCTACAAATGTAAGCAAAAGCCTGTTAAATTTGCAACTTGAGTAACGTGCGGCTAAAATGAAAACATTGCACACGAGAAGAATTGCTTATGCCGTAAACATTGATTATTGGAAGTCTACTAGTATGGCATCCAAACAGATATTTTTTATTCTTTCTTAAACCTACCATGCAATCGTAATAATGATATGAGAATTCAAACGTATTGCGTATAATAAGTAATAGGATAACAATATACTCTAATCATTTCTTTCTCCATGCCTCACTATAGATAGACAGATAGATAGATAGAATATACAAGCTGTGGGACCTAAGAGGTCATTCAGCGCTGAAAGGAAAATTGAGAGTAACAGGATTGAAAGGTGTGACAGGAGGAAAACCTCACAGTTGCACTATGAAACAATTGTTAGAAGAGGACGGAAAGTAAGATGGAAGAGAGACTATGAATGGAAGTACAGCAAAAGAAATGAAAAGGGTTGCAGCTAGGGACCGAAGGGACGTTTCAAAGAACCTTAAGTAATGCCTACAGTGCACCGCGTGAGGTGCACTAACGGCGCTACCCCAATACAGGGATGCCTCACTATGCTTCATCCTACGGGAAATCAGTCATCCAATCAGAACCAGTATTGGACTAATCACACACTAAGCTCGCCTCGCTGAGCAGCGTTTATTATACCAGCGTCCCACTACGAAGACTTCGTTAACGTCTCAGTAACTTGGCTAAGATGCCAACTTGGCTCTTGGGCGTAATTTGGATTGTACCCCTACGCCCACAGACGAGGGTGGTATTAAGCAATGGGCGGTGATCCTAGAAATTAAGAAGAGATCTTCAATATATCCCAAAATATTTTCAATAAGTTTACCATAATATTTTCTTATATTTTTACCTCCTAAATAGAAGTATTATAAGATATTCACCTCAGATGAAAGGTTGAATTTTAATACTGTATTCAGTGAAATTAAAATTAAAGTTATCAAGCAATATGTAACGAAGCTGGCTTTATAGCAATGCTTTAAAAGCTTATTGATACTGTAAATATCAAAACATATCGAGAAATTACTAATGATTGGACTGTTTAAGCTAAAATTTCAGTTTAACGCTAAATGCACAAAGAAAACTCTTACGTCTTCTTACGTGCGGAAATATAGCCCAGAAAAACGACTGAACTCACCAGAGAGAGAGAGAGAGAGAGAGAGAGAGAGAGAGAGAGAGAGAGAGCGAGCTTCGTGACCAACATACTCTAACTTGGGCAAACTGGATTGCATCCTCGGGGCGAGATAAGAGGGCTGGAACACGCTTTGCAGTCTCCAAAATTCACTGGAATCTTCTGTATGCATCTTTCACGTGCGAGCTCACACGAATGCTTGGTTCGCCCAGAGGCAATGGCTCGTGAGAATCTACGCAGGTCATAGATAGAGGATTTCTACAACAGCCGGTTATCTTACATGCTCGTGGGGGCAACGGAGTCATCCGGGCATAAGATTGTACGGGAGATTCGGTCGTCTTTAAGTTATGCTTCGGAGAAAGTTTGCTTTCCATCAGCGATTTGCGCGCTTTTTTTTCTCTCTTTTTATTTTGGCCGTGGTTTTGTATATGCTTTTAATTATGTTCTGTATATTCGTCTCTCTCTCTCTCTCTCTCTGGTGGTCATGGCGAGTTTTCTCTTGCATTGTTTTAATTATGCTCTCTCTCTCTCTCTCTCTCTCTCTCTCTCTCTCTCTCTCTCTCTCTCTCTCTCTCTCTCTCTCTCTGATATACTATCTAAACATATTGGTAAACTCTCTCTCTCTCTCTCTCTCTCTCTCTCTCTCTCTCTCTCTCTCTCTCTCTCTCTCTCTCTCTGAAATACTATCTAAACATATTAGTAAACTCTCTCTCTCTCTCTCTCTCTCTCTCTCTCTCTCTCTCTCTCTCTCTCTCTCTCTCTGAAATACTAACTAAACAGAATAGTAAACTCTCTCTCTCTCTCTCTCTCTCTCTCTCTCTCTCTCTCTCTCTCTCTCTCTCTCTCTCCCCCTGAAATACCAACTAAACAGAATAGTAAAAGATATTTTGATACGAATTATCTAGTAGCAAAAGGAAAGTGTATCAGTGATATCATACTACTTAACTGCACCCGAGCACTTTTTTGTCATAGATCTTAAAAACCCCACATCTATTATCTTAAACTGTTTTTTATAAAGACGAAGCTTTATAATTATTCTCGCTTTTTGACTTGTAGATGTTCGCTTTAACCCGATTTCTTTATTTTCACGTTGGTTTAATTTTCTAAACTATGGCAATGACGCTTTTACCCTGTAAACACCAGGGCCATTTAGGGACCAAGTCTCTTGCAGTCGAGTTTCCTAATTCCGTTAGAAGAATCCTTGCCTGAATTACGTAGTCATTCTTTTAATGCATCTCTGTTTTTGTATATTTCATAAACCCCCTAGCTGTATTAATTACTTTAGAACCGATTGTCCTTAATATATACTAAAAGTGTTCTTAATTTTAGCTTGATATTTCCCTACATATATATTAATTACGATCCCATTTTACCCGGTAAGAAAGATAAAACTAATGAATGGAATCAAACAAGAATTATTCATGTTAAATAGATTTTGCTTAACTTTGGCTAAAATTATCCTCAAACTTTGCTCCTTTTAACATATAACTATCACGCCTTTTAGTTTCCTGCAAAAGAAAACTATTGTACCGGCTTTGTCTGTCCGTCTGCACTTTATTCTGTCCGCACTTTTTTCTGTCCGCACTTTTCCTGTCCGCCCTCAGATCTTAAAAACTACTAAGGCTAGAGGGCTGCAAATAGGTATGTTGATCATCCACCCTCCAATCATCAAACATACCAAATTGCAGCCTTCTAACTTTAGTAGTTTTTATTTTATTTAAGGTTAAATTTAGCCATAATCGTACTTCTGGCAACGATATAGAACATGCCACCCACCGGGCCGTGGTTAAAGTTTCATGGGACGCGGCTCATGCAGCATTATACCGAGACCACCGAAAGATAGATCTATTTTCGGTGGCCGTAATTATACGCTGTAGCGGCTGTAGAGAAAACTCGATTGCGCCGAAGAAACTTCGGCGCATATTTTACTTGTTTCTTCTTAATTTGTCTTCATTCCTCACAAACTGTTTACGTCCATACAGAGTAGTTGAATACTCACATTGTAGAGATGTTGAACGCTTATGGGATTCATAAGACCTATGATTCCTTGCCATTCTTTAAATAAGTTACACATAATGCAATGAGAGGTTTAGATTGTTCGGAGAATACTCGTTCAACATACCGCAATAACGAGAGCGAATGCTCTTGTAGCAATACATAATTCACAAGTATATATTATGCACAATACTACAATACTATACGGTATTTGATGTTCTTAGTCCTTAGTGGCAATATTACAAATATAATTGTCCTGTCCACAATCGGTATATCCCTGACCTCATTTATTCTTTATAGACATGCTTTTCCCCCAAGACTTCAATTATTGTAACCAGTTGATAACGAAGAGCTGTAAATGTTATTGTAGGTTTTTAAGGCTTTCTGTATCAAACTGATGTTTCCTTTTCCAGGATCTAATTAAAAATGAAAATAAAAACAAGTAAAAAATTCGCCGAAGTTTCTTCGGCTCAGTCGAGTTTACTGTACAGCGTATAACCAAGGCTGCCACAAATAGGTCTATCTTTCAGTGGTCTCGATATAATGGTGTATGCCCATGAAATTTTAACTACGGCCCGGTGGTGGCCTATCCTATATCTTTGACAGAAGCACGATTATGGCTAACTAACCTTAAATAAAATAAAAACTACTGAAGCTAGAGGGCTGCAATTTGGCATGTTTGATGATTGGAGGGTGGATGATCAACATACCAATCTGCAGCCCTCTAGCCTCAGTAGTTTTTAAGATCTGAGGGCTGAC